>SNQJ01S0171948.1:0-20476 GCA_010110895.2 Picea sitchensis
ATAGTCCTTTAATTATATAATCCTCCAAAAGGTGTGATTTTCAACGAATGTGTCTTTTGATAATGAAACATTGCACCCCTTCATTTAATTAACACAAATGGTAACTTTTATTAATTGATTATCATACACCAAATTAGGAAGTGATTTTTGTATGAATATTCTAGAGCTATGGAAATGAAATTTAAAATTCTACGACATGGGTTTTGTGCAGAACATGCCCAATTAGTCGACAATCAATCCATTTCCTAGAAAATGTGCGAGGTGGCCGGTACAAGTAGTTCTTTGAAGAAAAATTCCCTAGATTTTCCTTTCGTCATTGGATGCCAGATCGACTTTAGTATATATTACCTTTTCGTGAATGTCTAAATCGACCTCCACATATATCCTTTGTTGGTGATTATTTAAACTCAACTTGTAAACATTTTACTTGATGGTTAAATTAAAATTAGTTCCCTCTCAACTGCTAGTTACTAAATATTTGACTTCGTGTCACCCTTTTTTGTATTTGCTTCCTCATTCGACTGACAAACATTATTTTGGTCGACTCAACTAGGAGAAATTTTGACTTGAGTATTTCAATTCTAGTTGACGTAACTTGCTTCAACCTCGACCTGACTTGTATTTACCAATTTAAGTTTGCTTTGACTTCGAACTTTAGGTTACTTCTTTCTTAGACTAACTCGACTTGGAAGAAAACCGACTTGAGAAATTAGACTTTGGTCATCTCGACTTGCTTTGGCCAACTTGTATTTCTCAACTCAATTTTCTTTCAAATTCAACCTTCAGGGTAATTTACTTCACTTCTACTCAAACTGACTCAACTTAGAAGAAAAAACGACTTGATTAATTCGACTTTGGTCGTCCCGACTTGTATTTCCCAACTCAAATTTTCTTCTACTTCGACGTTTAGTCGATCGACTTGTCTTCAACTCATCTTGCAGTCGATCGACTTCCAGATAGTCGAACTTATTGTTTTTTGAATTGAATTGACTTGTGACTCGATGGTATCAATGCTTCCTCACCAAACATCCACCATTGACATTCTCTCTCATCTATGGACGCTTCTTCAATTGAGATTTTCTGAATCACTTTTAATGAACCATGTCTTATTAACTTCTTTATTTGTGATTTTTATGGATCCATATCGGATTATCCATTTACCCTTTTTATCTGGAAATTTTCTTCACAATTTCTTCTTTTTTGCATGGATGTTAATGACACAATATCAACCTTATACAATATAGGATGAGTGTATCAAGCTCATACAATATATTAGTCAATATTATCCTTCTACTGATTCAAGTCATCTTCATAAAAATATGTCCAATATTGACAATGCTTCTCAAGCCAATCAATCAATGATACTTCACCTATCTATCAAGGTTGACATCAATGACAACCAAATTTCCAATAATCTACGCCTTTGTTATTGATGGAAACCTAGTAAAACAATCTAACTCCCCTTGTGAATGTAATTTGTATTTTTGAGTTCTTTGAGATGACTTTGTTTTACTCTTTATCTCTCCCCCTTTGACAACAATGACAAAGGGAATTTTTCTCTTCTCTGCCTGAGGTGATGCTTCTATCATAGTCATTTGATTATGTAGTAAACAAATTCAACTTCTACCTCTTTAGAAACAAGGTTAAATTGGTCACAATATCTTCTAATGTAGTTTTGCTTCAAATACTTCGAGACATGAAACTTTTAAGCTCTAGTGCTCTTCTAACCAGTCTGCTTCAATGATACACTTCACTTTCTTCCTGACTTCTCCTAATTTATTTATGATGCTATTCATCTACCATTATTCAAATGTTTCCTTTGTAAGGTGTCTTCCATGTTTTAATTATCATAAGATCATCATCAAGGACAACCTTAATTCTTTCCTGAATCCTTCTTCGTTCCTTCAATTCATAATTTTCTGTTGATGGGGAATTTAGTAGCTCATCAGTTGGAAAACTTAAAAAATATTCTTTTCTCAAGTCTACTATTTGGTCATCATCATCATTGTTTTGTACAACAAAATGTTCTTCATTTTCTTCTTTGAGATTTTCTGTTTGTATTTTTCTTTCATTGATTAATGGACTCTTGATTTTCTGGATATTATCAAGATCTATAGTTGTGCCATATTATTCTTTAATAACTTTTTGAAATTGATCAACTTTATATGCAAAATTATGATTTTCACTTTTCTTATTAGAACTTTCACCCATCATTCCTTTATTATCAACCTCATCAATTTTAGGTGTAATATCTTCATTCTCTTGGAGCTTTGTCTTTTCTGAATTTTTGTAGCTTTGTTCTGATCTCTTTCTCCAAATATTTCCATGAGACACTCTGTTTGTTGGACTTTTGCTTTCTAAATTTGTCTTTTGAGATTTGTCCTTTCCTCTATTCTTCCAAACATCATTAGATTTCCTTTTTGAATTGTATGGATTATTCTTCATGGGAAAATTTCTTGATTTTCTGTAGTTTTGGAATTTGTAGCCAAACTGGCCACAGTTATAGCATCTCATTGTATGGAAAAACTTTGTTGTGTGCCCAATATAGTTGCATCTCCAACATCTCATTGAGTTATGGGACCTTCTTGAAATTTTCTTTTCAAGACTCTTACACTCCAATGCTTTGTGGCCAAAGTTATGACAAGAAAAGCAATAACCATTGAAGGTGTTTCCATACTCGAGTCTGTTGGGACATGAGAAGTCCGTCTTTTGATATGTTTCTTGTTTTTGACTTTTATAGCTTCCTTCCTTGAAAACGTTCATGGTTTGTTTTTGTTTTGTGACTTTACCTTTTTCCTTTGAGGAGCATGATCCTTTATCATGTTTTTGAATGGTGCTCCATTTTCCACCTTCTTCTTTCTTATTGTATCCAAGACCAATTTTGTCATTAGTTGGTCTTTGACTGTTCCAGATCGTATCTAGGATAGCTGAGCTGTTTTGGAATTTGACAGTTGCTTTTGTCTTTTCATTCTTATTTTTGAGGCTGATAACTTCCAATTCCAACATGTGACATGTTTCTTCCTTTTTAGTCAAATGGATCTTCAAGGCTTCTTCTCTTTCCTTAGCTTCTTCAAGTTGAGTCTTTAGATTGATAACCATTTATTCTGTATCATCCAAGACTTCTATGCAGTTATTGGTTTTTTCATATGTCTTCAACTCTTCTATTTCTTTTGTTAGATAAACAACTTCATCCTTCAATCTTTTGATTTCTTCCTTGTTTTCTAGCAGAATCCTTTTGAGGTTGATGACTTCCAATTCCAACGTGTGGCACAATTCTTTCTTTTTAGTCGACTGGCTCTTCAGGGTTTCTTTAATTTTTTTAGCTTCCTCAAGTTGAGGATTTAGAGTGTTGACCAATTCTTTTGTTTCTTCTAAGTCTTCTATGCATTTATTGAATTTGTCATACATATTTAATAGTTCATTTATTTTGTTAGATTAGTAACTTCAGTCTTCAATCTTTTGATCTCTCCTTCTTTGTATTCTAGCAGAGTCTTTTGTTATTTCTCTTCATGGTTGTTATATTAATCTAACTATTGTAGGAGCAACATATCTTTCTTTTGAAGTTTCTCCAACTCCTCTAAAGTGCACATAACTATGTATTAAATCTAGTCAAGAACATCCTTAGTAACTTCAATATATAGACCATTTCATGGTTCCATACTAATCACTTCAAATGTATCTACAACATCAGTCTCAAAATCTAATAGTTTTTCTTTAGTGAATACCGAGGTATTCATCAATTCCTTGATGTAGTAGTCTTCTCTGTTGATGATTGGGGTTTGAATCAATTCTTTGATGGAATTGCCCTCTTCTATGTTTTGTTATTTATTCTAATTAGAATTCTCTTTATCTGCATTTTTTTCTTCAATCTGATTAGATTTCTCCATTTTTGAGTTTTGTTCTTTAGTCTGATTGGATTTCTCCGTTTCTTTGTTTTGTTCTATAAACTGATTGAAATTCTCCATTTCTTTGTTTTGTTCTTTATTTTGATAAGAATTCTCTAGCTGAAGCCATAATACTTTAGTAGAGGTGCAATATCCCATATTTTCTTTGACTTGGTTTGAGAATCCATTCTGGATTGCCTTTAATGCTATTGAATTATTTTTCTTTGCTTCTTTTGCCGATTTGAATTTGTTTTTTTAAGTATTTAAATACCAAGGCTTACATACTACTGAATCCCAAACACCAGATCCTCTTGACTTCAGATACCTTTTCATTCTTTCCCTCCATGAAGAGTAGTTTGTTCCGTCAAATAAGGGAGATTCATTTGTGGAGAGAGCCATTTGTATACCCATTTGTGTGTTTAGGAGGATCTTCCTTCCAATGATTGCACTGTTTTTCTTGAAGAAAATTCGCTCTGATACCAATTGTTGAAACACACACTGACACTGAGAGGGGGGATGAATCAATGTTTGGAACTTTTGGCTACTTTTCACTCTTTCATAGATTAACTAAATTAAATGAATAAGATATATGCATTTCAATTAATTATTCATAAACATGTATAACAAAAATTGTATGAAGGAGATAAAATATCATTCTTTTATTTATTTAACTTGAATGAATAAAAATAAAATCAATCCTTTCATATCTTCAACTTCAACTGAATATGAGAGATCCAACTCTCTGATACAAGACCCAACTTGTAGTTATCAGATCCAACTAAGAAATGATGAATCCAACCCTCATAACAAGACCCGACTTGTTGATCTCAAATCCAACTAAGATGTGAGGAATCTAATCCTCATGACAATACTCAACGTGTAAATAGGCACCAACCTGATAGAATGAAATTTTATTCATTGTATATATATATATATATATATATATATATATATCCACCAAGACCCCTTCTTTCCTTCATAGTCCTTTACTTATATAGTCCTCCAAAAGGTGTGATTTTCAACCAATGTGTCTTTTGATAATGAAACATTGCACCCCTTCATTTAATTAACACAAATGGTAACTTTTATAAATTGTTTTTTCATACACCAAATTAGTCAGTTATTTTCGTATGAATATTATGGAGCGATGGAAATGAACTTTAAAATTCTACGACATGGGTTTTGTGTAGATCATACCCAATTATTTGACCATGAGCCATTTCCCTAGAAAATGTGTGAGGTGGACGGTACAAACATTTCTTTGAAGGAAACTTGCCCAGATTTTCCTTTAGTCGTTGGATGCCAAATCGACTTCAATACATATTACCTTTTTGTGAATGTCTAAATTGACCTCCGCATATCTCCTTTGTTGGTGATTATTTAAACTCAACTTGTAAACATTTTACTTGATGGTTATATTAAAATCAATCCCCTCTTAGCTGTTAGTTACTAAATATTTGACTTGGTCTCACCCTTTTTCGTATTTGCTTCCTCATTCGATCGACAAACAACTTTTTGGTCGACTCAAATAGGATAAATTTCAACTTGAGTATTTCAATTCTAGTCGACCCAACTTGCTTCAGCCTCCATCCAACTTGTATTTACCGATTTAAGTTTTCTTCGAATTTGATCTTTAGGTTACTTCTTTCTTGAAAGAAAACCAACTTAAGAAATTCGACTTTGGTCGTCTTGACTTGCTTTGGATGACTTGTATTTCCCGACTCAATTTTATTTCGACTTTGACCTTCAGGGTAATTTACTTCACCTCTACTCGGACCGACTCAACTTAGAAGAAAAACTGACTTGAGTAATTCGACTTTGGTCATCCTGACTTGTATTTCCTGACTCAATTTTCTTCGACTTTGACGTTCAGTCGGTCGACTTGTCTTTAACTCGTCTTGTAGTCGATCGAATTCCAGATAGTCAAACTTATTGTTGTTTGAATGATTTGACTTGTGACTCGATGGTGTCAATACTTCCTCACTGAACATTCACCATTGACATTCTGTCTCATCTCTGGACTCTTCTTCAATTAAGATTTGCTGAATCACTTTTAATGAACCATGTCTTATTAATTTCTTTATTTGTGATTTGTATGGATACATATTGGATTATCCATTTACCCTTTTTATGTGGACAATTTATTCTTTTATGCATGGATGTTAATGACACAATCTCAACCAATATATTAGGATGAGTGTATCAAGCTCATTCAATATATTAGTCAATATTATCCTTCTACTTATATTCAAGTCACCTTCATAACATTGTGTCCAATACTGACAATGCTTCTCAAGCCAATCAATCAATGATACTTCACCTATCTATCAAGGTTGACATCAATGACAAAAAAATTGCCAACATTCTTTATGTTGATGATCTCTTACTTACTAGATATGAGAAGTTGATTACAAACTACAAGGGTAACCTTGCAACGAAGTTTGAGATGAAAGAGCTTGGTTTGATGCATTACTTCCTTGGTATGGAGGTTTGGTAGGAGGATGAGCGATTCCTTTTGGGACAGGGGGAGTATGGAGTAGATATCTTGTGCAGATTCAGGATGACTGATTGTAGGCCCATGTCCATGCCTCTAGTGACAAACTGAAGGAATATTGATGTATCTAGTTCTGATATAGTAGACCACACCATCTATCGTTAAATTATTGGATCACTCATGTATCTGGTCAACATTAGGCCATATATTAGTTTTGCAGTCAACAGATTGAGTCGTTTCATGGTGGACCCTCAAAGAGTGCATTGGATAGTTGCGAAGCATGTACTTTGGTACTTGAGAGGTACAATGGAGTACATGTTGTTGTATGAGAGTAGTGGTGGAGTGAGATTGGTAGGTTTTACAGATGCTGATTTGGCATGATGTGCAGAGGAAAAAAATAGTACTTTAGGGTGTTAATTCTACATTAGATAGGGTATTATATCATGGTTTAAAAAGAAGCATAGATCAATGGCATTGAGCTTTGCTGAGGCAAAGTACATGGTAACAAGTTTAGAAGCATGTGAGGCACTATGGTTGAGGAAGTTTTTCTTTGGATTATTCGGTGAAGAATTAGAGGATACAATGATACATTGCGATAATCAGAGTGGCATCAGGCTCTTTGAGAATCCAGTGTTTCATGATTGTAGCAAGAATATAGAAATACACGATTAATTTGTATGTGATTATGTGTAGAAGGGGGCCATAAGGCTTCAATACATACAAACTAATGATCAGATGGCATATATATTCACCAAGGCACTTTGCAGACATAAGTTTGAGAAGTTCAGAGACAATATGGGGTTGGTAAAGAATCCCTTCCTCGTTAAGAGGGAGTGTTGAAAAGTCTAACTCAGAAGGTCTTCACCATGTGTAACATCCTAGCATGGAGGAGGACAATGAAACTAGCCAAGTTGATGGATTAATCTCTTTCCTAAATTTTTACTTAGGAAAAAGTTCAATAGATGTGTTATATATTAATGTTGACTTATTGAGCAATTTTTTTTCTAAAGTTAAAAGTGAAAATAAGTTAAGTGATGGTTCTTTTAATATTGAACATTGTTGGCACAAGGAGTAGACCTAGGGTTCAACGCTAAGAAAACACACCAACAAAACCCTAACTACCGACCCCTTCGACAACACCTGTGAAGCAGATGAAGTCTCACCCAAGGTAGAGGCAGGGGTGGTTGCAAGACTCAAGTGTCTGCAACCTTAGCTGGGACACAGATCTGTGATTGTAATACTTTAACAGAGCACTTAACACCGACAATTCATCAATATTTGATCACTATCCACTTCACAGATAAAACAAAGCATCACATCATTCATCCAGATCTGATGTATCTAAGCACTTATCATAGAGAAGAAGGTTAGATCTAACAGATTCAAGCACTAAGCATATTAACATAGATCTAATCTAACATCCATATACAAAATTAGCACAAAGCATAAGTAGATCTATCTATCTATATCAAAGAACTTAGAAAGTAAAGACATAAACACATCAATACATGGAACCAAGCAGAGTGACACAACATATATGTGGTTCACCCCCACCCTGAGGCTACGTCCACCAACTCTTTTTCTTTATTAGCTTCTTCAATAGGTTACATGCACAGAGCCTCAAAACACTACTTCGCATAGGACAGGATATCTGCGTAGCTCGCTAGATCCTCCTTCCCCGAGTGGATCTAAGCACACAACCTTCCACAACCTCTTACAATGTCTTTCACTTAGCTCTGCAAGTCCCTCACAATATGCACATATCACTTACAATCCTTCAATCACATAGATCTAGCACTTAGTACAATATCACACAGATATGCCTTTGCACATAGCAACAACTTGCAACTGCCTCCTCTTACATTGCCTACACATCTATTTATACTTTACAACATAGGCCTAAACATGGGTAAACCCATGGGTCAACATCCCATACCCGTTACATAATCCCAAATCCCAAAAAGGACCCAAAAAGGGGCCGAGATCCTGTAATCTCTGCTTCATCTTGCGCTCCTCCTTCGACAGGCTATCGAAGTCCCAAAATAGGTCAAACTTGACCAAGTATCTCCCAAAACTTGGTCAAGGGCCAACAGGCCCCCAACACTCACTTGTGACTCATCCCGAGTCAATTTGATCTAGATAGTTCTGCTTCGAAAGCCTCAATATTGGCTAGATATGCTTCGAATTGATGCTGTGCCTTGACCTCCTGTTCAGTGAACTCTTGGATGAATGCATCATTGACAGGTCCCTCTAGGCACTGTTCAACTGTAGTGACAACCTGCTTGAGTTCTTCTCCTCAGACTTCAACCTCTGTGAACAATTGATAAGATTTATCTTGTACAGGTTGGAGCCTCTAAGTTACTTCCATAATTATGCTTTGGATAGTGTGGATCTACTGCTGGGCAGTGCACTACGCCTAGGATCACTTCATTATTTCCACAACTGATAGGGGCTTCAACTGCGCTTCTATCATTTCGGCTAGATACTTCACCTCTTGGAGCTACGACTCTAGTGCCTTTAGTTCTGGATTCTCGGTGAGTTTCTCATAGGTCTGGGCACTGTGATAAGTAAGTTGCTTGCATTCCATAGCAAGGGATTTTATTCTCTCAACTGCGCTTCAAGCAATTGCTTCTCTTTGATCCCATACATCCTATGGGGTCTTGGGCATTGCGCGGAGCTCTAATTCTGTGATGCGTTGTTGTAGCTATTGGATAACTTCTATGAGCTGGTCTACTTGCTGTGTGACTCAATATTCTACCTTTATTTCCATGACTATCACAAAACGAAGTGCTCTACTGACCGCTTCTTTCACTTCGAGTTGCTTCGTGAACAACTGGTCTTTTCCTTACTGTAGATGCACTTTTTCTTCATTGAAATTTGCTTGGAGAGAAATATTTTCCTGTTCTGCAACTCAACGCTGCTTTACAAATACTCCTTGCACCTGCGTCAAAGCTTGGGTGGCTTGCTCTGTTTCCTCTTGAGCTCATTGAAGGTGAGCTCATCTCCCAACTCTGGTTCTCCTGGTGGTAGAGGCGCAGTGGAGATTGCGCGACTGGACTGAAGGGCCTGCTATACTCCTCAGAGTTCAAATTCAATCCTATCATACATTTATTCCTTCTTCGCTCCTTGTTTCTCTGCTATCTCCAATGACGCATCGTTCAAGGTTGCGATGATGAAATCAAAATCATCGGAGGTGAGGATGGTATGGATCTTGGTCATGGTGGCTTTCGATTTCTTTTGAGAAGAAGGTTTCAAGGGAGAAACCTTCCTCTTCTTTAAAGGGTCAACCTCGTCTCGGAGCATTGTTACTTCGCTTGGTCTCGGTTCAGTTTCTACTTCGTCACCACCCCCTTGGTTAGGTGACACTGAAGGAGTCTTTCCTGAGGTGCTACTTAAGTTTTGGACTTCCTCAGTCTTCTTCTGTTTGCTGGTTCCGGGTGTACTCTGTTCTTCTAGGATGTCAATATCAGAAATCTCTGTGGGGTTGGCGGGAATAAGGAGGTCAACGGACCATTCCTTAGTGATCTCATCCAGGTCTTCTTTAATAAGCTTATAATATGTCTGGAGCTTCGCTTGATGTTCATCTTCTCTCGTTGTAATGTAGATAAAGTGCTGATCTGCACTGAACTTCATTAGTGTTTGGAACCTCTATAGGGTGTTCAGAGTCATTCAAGGCTCGAATTCGATGGATCGCTTTAGCTGGATGTAGTATGTATGAAACACAATGTTCGAATTCCACTGTTTGTTCATATCAGCTGAATACCACAGGGTAGCGAACTTCATGGCAAGCGGTTCCAAAGGCTCTATGTCAGGGAAGGTCGCACCTTCTGGCATCTCCCATGCAACAAATACAATGAGGACCATGAACCAATTGAAGTGGCATTCATATCCCTGATCTTGTGCTTCTTGGCAATCTAGTTCCAACTAGTTAACTAGGTACTTTGCCCAGTTCATCTGTAGGCCTTCCGCGCACTTCCGTGTGAGGTCAACGACAAAGCTGGTGACTTGCGTAGGTCGGTTCTTCCTTAATAACTTTCCAAATATCAATTGACATGCGAGGTGTACTGCGCCACTCTGGATGGAAGCTACCTTATAGCCTCTTGTTCCCTTCTCAACATCGTCATAGGTTTCCTTTATCTTCTGTGCAAGTGCACGATCTGTGGCTTTCCCTAGATAAAAGTCTTGTGGGTTGGGTCCTTGCATACTAAGTTTGATGATCATGTGGATCAGTGTTGGGTCAACTATAATGAGGCGGTCTAACCACAAGTAGCCGACATGGAAGCACAACAACAATAGATTAACACACGTGTTCACCTCCTGGTGCCTTCCAAAGTGTGGTATCTTCATTACATTGAAGAGGGTGGACTGCACGAGGTCCATAGTATACTATTGAGGGATGATCTTCTAATTCTTCCCTTTTGTTCTAGTTAGGTACTTGTACATGGCGAGCATACCATAGATCTTTCGGTCTTCGAGGTTGAAGTCACTAAACTTCAACGTTGTGATCTTATCTTTCTCTTCTTGAACTACGTGTATCCCTTTCAGGAGGTACGCAGTGACCATAGTGTACTCGAAGTCTCTTGGCACACTGTCATGATTCACCGCGCCAGCCAGAGGTAGGATGTAATCAAGAAATATGGATGGAATCAAATTTGTGTTTGCTAGGTCATCTTTATGTTTGGTTCTCTTCTCTACTGATGGTCGGGATGGTCCTTCTCAATGAACCAATGATAGAGAGGCTTGTAGTCCTCTCGTCGAAGAAGCTTGTACTCTTGCAGACATCGACATTGCTCTTTCAGTCATGAGGTCGATTAGAACTTCCTCAAAAATTTTCTCTACTGTGCTGAACTCATCTCTCATACATGCTCAAGATTAGAAATCTCGGGTTCAAAGGGTAACTTAGACACTGTAATAGGATAGAAGGTAATAGCGTAATGATCACTATGTAAAATCAACAAGTCTGTGGGCTCAAATTCACGATTAGCAAAAGTGTTCTAGGTGCATGGCACGACGAGATAAATAGATAACTTGGCAACAAATTCCTTGCAACGATCGAGAAGCCTTCATTAAATCTGTTTTGTTCATTATGGCGCGGTCCAACGGTCTGGTGGCGAACCATAAATGCCTTTCTACTTGTTCGGAGGGTTGGCCAAATGGTTATATCGTCCCCAATGACTATATTGCTTCATCATGGCAAAGTGCCATGTGACGCTGTTCTGCTATCCTGATGAAGCTCCAATTTTGCAAATTTTCCTTCTGCGAAGTTCCCTCTGGAACCTTCTATAACTTATCAATCTTAGCTTTCTTCTTACTTAGTTTTCTATCTTTCTTTCCAGTGAGTTTCGCCTTGGTATGCCTTTTTCCATTTTGATTCTTATCTTCTTTTGGCATAGTTACTTCGTGCTGTTGAGATTATTTCCTAAGATTCGAGGGTGATACTCCTTATTTATCTGGGATAGGTACTTCAATCTTCTAAGGGTCCTCTAGTGTTTTTGCAACTTTGACATCCGAGTCTCTGGTGTTAAATAACTTTGATTTGTTCTTCAATCAAGTGTGCAATCCTTCTGGTAATGAAATTTTTAACTCTTTCTTCTTCTTCGTTAAAATTTCTTCTTCTTATTTTCTTCTGGCCCAATCTCTTTCAATCCAAGGTTTTCCTAGTAACATGGTAAACGGGGCGCTGTTCTCAATAAATTTAATAATATCAAAATCTTCCTCTATCGAAGTTCCATTGGCATGCATAGAAATCCGGGCGAGCTTTCCACATAGGTTTATCATCTTTCCTTTGAATAGTCCTATTCCTCCCAAGGAAGGGATCCTAACAGGCCTTCCTATAACTTCCCAAGTTCTTTCTGTTATGACATTCACCTGTCTTTCCTCATCCAGAACATAGTCAATGTCGAAGTCTCCTATTCTTGCTTCAAGGCATTCTTTTTCTTTGAAGATCTCTGATAAATTGACATGTCGGTGGTCATTCAGGGTCTCTTTTATCTGTATCAATACTTTTTTGTATTATTTCTGAGGTTCTGCCATTTATGGATCTGCCTTAGGGCTTTCTGGTCTCATTTTCATTTATTCAAGCCTAGCAATCATTCTAGGGAAATCAAATACTTCATGGTCCATAGCTTTGCAACAAAGACAACTAGGTCTTCTCCCAGGGCATTCCTTAGCAAGATGTCTCAGTTTTCTACAACTGTAACAGAGGGTTAATTCTCCATTTCTTTTAAATGATCCCCAACCTTTCCTGAATTGCGCACTAGCATCATGGTAGCTCACCTGCAAAAAATTCTTTCTGGGATCCTGCATCCACTTGTTAGTCCAAACATTCTTTCTATGCATAGGTATAACATATCTTTCACTATTCTTATCTGATCTACATATATCAAACCTTCTTTCATCTATTAGTGCCCTACTTTTCAAGCTAGGACATAATCTATCCAACATACCTAGATCCATACTTTAGAAACAAAAATTTCCACTTATTTTACTTCTGCAGAGCACAAAGCTTGTAGATCTTACCTCTTTTCTTCAGATAAGACTTCTTTTCTTTGGCACAGAGCTTCAAAAACTAAGTAGAGTACTATGCATTAGAGCAACAGATCTACGCACAGAGATTTCACAATTTCAGGTCGGATATTTGCACCAAGTTTCTTCTTTCTCGGTTCCCAACAATCAAAGTTTCAGTTTGGATCTTTGCACAAAGCTAGTTCTTTCTCAGTTCCCAACAATCATAGTTTCAGGTTGGATCTTTGCACAAAGCTAGTTCCCAGCAATCATAGTTTCAGGTCTCGGCAACAGAACCATTTTTTGGCACAAGGGGAAGACCCAGGGTTCAACACTACAACAACGCACCAACAAAACCCTAACCACCGACCCTTTTGGCAACACCTGCGAAGCAGATGAAGTCTCACCTGAGGTATAGGTAGGGGTGGTTGTAGAACTCAGGTGTCTACAACCTTAGCTCGAACACATATATGTGATTGTAATACTTTAACAAAGAACTTAACAATGACAGTTCATCAATATTTGATAACTATCCACTTCGTAGATAAAATAGAGAATCACATCATTCATCCAGATCTGATGTATCTAAGCAATTATCATAGAGAAGAAGGTTATATCTAACAGATTCAAGCACTAAGAATATTCACATAGATCTGATCTAACATCCATATACAACATTAGCACAAAGCATAAGCAGATCTATCTATCTATATCAAAGCACTTAGAAAGTAAAGACATAAACACATCAATACATGGCACCAAGCAGAGAGACACATCATATACATGGTTCACTCCCACCCTGGGGATACATCCACCAAATCTTCTTATTTATTATCTTCTTCAATAGGTTACATGCACAGAGCCTCGAAACCCTACTCCACATAGGACATGAGATCTGTGTAGCTCGCTAGATCCTCCTTCCTTGAGTGGATCTAAGAACACATCCTTCCACAACCTCTCACAATGACTTGCACTTAGCTCTGCAAGTCCCTCACAGTATGCACATAGCACTTACAATCCTTCAATCACATAGATCTAGCACTTAGCACAATATCACACAGATATTCCTTTTCACATAACAACAACTTGCAACTGCCTCCTCCTACATTTCCTAGACATCTATTTATACTTTACAACATAGGCATAAACATGGGTAAACCCATGGGCTGACATCCCATACCCGTGACATAATCTCAAATCCCAAAAATTACCCAAAAAGGGGCCAAGATCCCATGATCTCTGATTCGTCTTGTGCTCCTCCTTCGACAGGCCGTCGAAGTCCCAAAATAGGTTAAAATTGACCAAGGATCTCCCAAAACTTGGTCAAGGACCAACATACATCCATCTCATTGAGAGGATGAGGGTTAATCTCAGCCCTTGATCTATTTGGAGATAGGGTTTTCACTTTCTTACTGAGATAAAATAAATCAACTCAGTGGTTGGGTGTGTCTTTTGAAGAGAGAGGACAAACTTCAGCTTGGAGAAGGAGTTTGCTTGAGGGTTTGTTGGAGAAATTTTGCAGAGAGGACGAAGGAGAATTTTACAGGAGGATTGTCTAGCTTCCTTAGAATTTTGTAGAGGCCAATACTTATATCTGAAGGAGTCTGCGTACAAGGTGACACAAAATTGACACATGCAGCCGTACGATTGATGCAGAGGCTTATGTAGGGGTTATTTCTTAGTAATTTGGGTTCGTTTGTTTGGTATAGGGCTGTACAATTGTTCTGGAAGTGTGTTGTTGGGTTTTACTCAGGAATTTGATTGGAACAATCCATTGGTAAGAGATCACTATATTTTTTCTGCTACATAATAATAAAATTCAAAAACTAAAGAATAGTTTTCCCACATTGGGTTTTTCACAGGGTTATTTTACCCAAAAATACTTGTGTACTTCATGTGATGTGATTGTTTTTGTCTTCTACATTGTTCCTAGATTTAATTTCTTCTATGAATTTTAATTTTGTGAAGAAACCTAGCAGTAACCTTATAAAGAACATTTTCAGAAAATTATTTTAAGTGCTAAGTGATTTCTGAGTGATATTTTGTTGGAATTTTCTAGTTCACCTTGCTGGGTTTTAGTGGATTCACAAACACTTCTTTCCTGCGAGCTTGTCCAAGACCTGGTTGATAAATGGTAATGGAAAGTGATCTTCATGTGTTTCTTTATTCAATTCTATACACAAATCCTCCATTTACCATTTTTCTTTGGTACCATGACAAGAGGGGAGACCCATTGGCTATCAGATTTGGGATATATGAAGTTAGTTGTAAGCAATTTTTGTAGCTCTTCTTTGACTATATATTTCATAGTCAGGTTCATCCGACGCTGAAGTTGACAGATGGGTCTGAATCCTTTCTTGATATCTATCTATCTATCTATCTATCTATATATATAGATCAGGGCGGATCCCCTTCATGTTAGAATAATCCCAGGCGAAGGCATCATCGTTCTTTCACAATACTTGAACTAATCACTCTTTTTGTTGTTCGGTTAATCCTTGGTTAATTTTCAAGGTTTTCCTTGGGATAATTTCTATGGTTTATATAAGGGGTTGTCAGTATTTTTCGTGTACCAGTTTGTGTTCAATGGGTGATATGCTTGTGGAGGCTAAGGAAATATGAGTTTCTGGTTTAATAATATGCTCAAGAAGATGTGAGTTTTGTGAGGAAGAGGAGGAGGCTATAAAATCATTGATTTCACCGTCTTCTGTTTTATCTCTTATGGCTAGGTATTGATCTATGGATAAGACTTGATGGGCTTCCCCTTCTTCATCACTTTCTTCTTCATCAACCCAAAGTGGTGTTTCTAGGTCTATGATGGGTTTGGCAGGAGAGTAGGGAGTTAATTGTTTGGAAGAAGGGTCATGGGAAATAGTCATGTTACCTGATCGACAACCGATATAAGCATCAATAGTGGCAAACCATGGACGTCCCAAGATTAGAGGATACCCGCCCATATAAGTTTTAGGTTGTAGGACCATGAAGTTAGTAGGATATTCCCATGAATCCATAGAGCTTACTGCATCTTCTAAAATTCCTTCTGGTTTAATGGTGGATCTATCAATGAGTTGAAGTACATTGGGAGTTTGCACTAAGGCCTGTAAGTCCCAAGGCTTGCATGGTATCCCATGTCATCACTCTGATAGCGGCCCCTAATTCAATGAACGTGTTACTAATACGTGTATCATTGATTTTCACATTAATGATTGGATTGATAGGGTCAAAATACTTAGTGGGGAGAACTCCCCCCATCATTAGATCTTATAGTTTCCCCATGACATGAATATTTTGGGGATCCTTTCGTTTCCTACCGATCTTCCTCAAACAAATTTCTCTTACCTCTTTTGAATAAATAGGTACGTACTTAATGGCTTGGAATAATGTTATTTTGACACACACATTCTTGATTTCTCCTAATAAATCAAACTTAGTTTGTATAGAGGGTTTGTCTTGATTTAAACTTTCAGGATAGGGTGGGTCCCGAAGTACTGGGTGGGTATTTTTGGTTTTTGAAGGTTCCCGAGATTGTTTTTGTTCTGATTCTTCACTTGGGGCCTCCTCATTTAAATATTCAATTATAATGTGAGGTTGGTCCTTGGTTAGAGTCTTCCCAGATCTAAGGTGAATATCATTACAATTCAGGGAAGAGATGGAGTAAGTTGTGTAGGTTGCAATTCCAACATCTTGCGCTGGTTGGGTTGGCCTCCCGTTATTTGGGTTAGGTACGAGTTTTCCATGTAGTTGTGGTCAAGGAGGGGTGAGTGTAGGTTCCTGCATCTGAGGTGGGGTGGGTGTAGATTCTTGCATCTGATGTGGGGGAATATGTTTCATTAGTGGCTGTCATAGGTTGTTGGGGTCCTCCCATGGTGGGGTTTCTCCAACCTTGTTTCCATAACTGATTGGGAGGGGGATCTACCCATTGTTGAGTAGGCATTTCCCATGGTTGAGAATAAAATTGCATTGAAGGGTTAGTCCAATATGAATTGAAATATTGTGATTGGTCTTGGACCATACCTTAAGGTTTAGGTTACCAAGGTCGCTTCTAAGAGGCGTAGCATAACTATTCCATCTCCTTATATTTTTGATAGATGGCCTTTAATCCAGGAAAGGATGGAAAATTATGCATAGCATGGACCTTGCTGCATATCATGTAGACCTCAATCTGATCTAATGGAAATTCTCTCTTCGGATGCTTCGTTCTACACTTCGGGTAAAAGATAGCTAATGCTCATTCTATTTCCTCCCGTTTCTTCTTTGTCTGCAGTGTATCCAGTTGGGAGCTCATGGAACTAAGTATACCTGTTTTAAAATATTCTAACATGTTCCCAATTTCTCCCTTTGTTACTCCACTTCAATCTTTCCTATTCTTTCAAATATATCTCTTGGCCATTTTCTTGTTTTAGATGTGCCCCTAGAATACTTACGACAAAGTTCCGAGTTAATATTGTACTCCAGTTGAGAGACATATCCCTCGCCCATAAAGTTGAGGAGTTCTATACAGTCATCTCAGATTCCTATTATAAATAATACACATCATGTTTTAGGAGCCAAGTCTCCTTGTTTTTCCCTTTGTAGGTTATAAGTGAATCTCTTGACGTAGTCTTCCAATCTCTCATCTTCATGCTGCGTCATCTTGAAAAATTCCTCTCTTCTTTCCTTATCTTTGCAATAGTCTTGATATTCATCCATAAATTTATTTGTCATTTGGTTCCATGAATGAATGTTGTCCTTTCCGAGGCCCATGAACCATCGTAACACAATGCTCTTAAGTGTGGCAAGAAATATATACAACATTGACTGCTAGGATGGTGAGCTATTTCTTGAGTCACAAGATGAAAAATTGTGCTTGCGGTTGTAACTGTTTTGTCTGGAATTGCAACAATTGTAGATGCACCTTGAGTTGCAGTAGTTGGGTTTTGCACCTGGAATTACAACAAGTTTCTTTACACATGAAACTGTATCAACTTGGAGTTGCAAAAAACAGGTGTTGCAACTACTTGGAGTGTTGCATCTACTAGATTCTTGTGGAACAATGTTAGTGACTGATAGTAACGAGTTCCTTCCTAATAATTATGAAAAAATAACACAATAATGGTGTATGGGGTAGGATTCATACCTTTGGTAACAAATGAGGTGAATTGGATAATGGAAGTATACAAAAGGAAAGTGATAGACATAATATGTTAAGAAAAAAGGTATAGACGGGTGTTGAAAGTATGCCGTTTAAGGCATCTATCAGGTTCCTTGGTGATTTTTGTCAATAAAAAGGATGGAATTTTGATTTTATGTATTGAGTTCAGATACCTGAACAAGGTTAAAGTAAGGAACAAGTATCCTTTTCCAAGGATTGATAATCTTTTTGATCAGTTGAAGGGATCAAATATATTTTCCAAGATTGACTTGAGATCTGATTATCATCAAGTAAGAATTAGAGAAGAAGATACTAGTAAGACAACCTTTTAGACAAGGTACATAGATTATGAGTTTGTAGTAGTGCCATTTGGGTTAAAAAATGCACCTGCTACTTTTATGTGTCTAATGAATGGAGTGTTCAAAGATTACCTTGAAAAACTTGTTATCATATTATGGGATGATATTCTTATTTAATTCAAGATAGAGGAGGAACATGAGAAACAATTGAGGATGGTGCTACAAGTGTTGAGAGAACACTAATTGTATGCAAAGTTCAACAAGTGCACTTTTTATCAAAAACAGATCCAATATTTAGGCCACATTGTCTCAAAGGATTGCAAAGTGGCGGGTCTAGAAAATATTGAAGCAATCAAAAGTTGGCCAACAATAAATAATATTTCAAAGGTTAGATCATTTATGGGTCTAGCTGGTTGCTACATGAGATTCGTTGCAGGTTTATCCAAGATTGTACACCTGATCAATTCTTTTCAAAAGAAAGGAATACAATTTTAATGGACTACCAAGTGTGAAGGGAGCTTCCAAAACTTGAAAGATCTATTAACCAATGCCGCTATTTTAAAGGTTGCAGATCCAAATGAATATATTTTTCTGTGCATATATGCATGCAAGGAAGGGCTTGGATGAGTCCTTACACAAAATGGGCATGTCATATGTTATGAGTCTAGGAAACTTAAAGAGAATGAAATAAATTATGTTACCCTTGACTTGGAAAATACCTTATTTCCTAGGTGAAAGACACATGTAATACAGATGAGGTTGTACCACCATGGTTTGCTTAGGCGATTTGGTAAAATTATCTTATGTTATTAATGTTGAAGGGAATTATCTATGTTTAAGTGCCTAACAACTTGTTGGAGTCTATATTCATCATTATGGGTTGGGCGCTACACATTTGAGTTCATGCACTTTACCTTGGGATTTGTGTCAGCATGGGAACCACAACATCAAGGTGTCCACCTCAAAATTTAATGTCACATGAAGTATCATAACATTGTACTTTGTTTATCTAGCACATGTGAGGGGTGTCCCCTTCTTAAGTCCATTTTTCATACATGGGACTTTATGGATGTATTATTGAGCAAGTATGTTAAATGCACATGTGTGAACATTACTAGACACCATGTTCTCTCTCATTGCATGTTTCTAGATGATTCTAGATGGAGAGATTTATCTTATTTGACCAAATCAACACACATGAAATCCAAGCACAACTTTTCTCTCCTCTCCCTCACATGTGGGAGGAATTTTTGCATTGAGGCTTCTAGAAAGGGGGCACTAGTCATTTTTACTTCCCTTTGACCATCACACATTGGGATGGATAAGATTTGATTGAGCACTCCAAGAATTTGACCAAATCAATTCAAAAGTGGAAAACTACTAGAGGAGCACACCTTTTGACCTCACACATGTGGAGGATTTAGTTGGAAGTTGGAAACCACTTGTTTTTTAGCACATTGTATTGTATGATGATTTTTAGGAACCTCTTTTCCTATAAAAGAGGTTGCTCTCTTCATTTTGTTTTGTTGGGAATAAAATGAAGTCTTCTTAGCAAAGCTTGGTGTGAGTTCTTCTATTTTCTTGGTGATTTTTCTTCCTTCCTTATATTTAAAGACATGAATATGATAAATTTTCAATGAGCTAAAGCATTTTCTAGAGGATCAATCAAGAAAGGTATGACTATGAACCTATCTTGTTTCTTTTGCATGGTTAGATTTAATTTATGTTCTTGAAGATAAATGTTTAGGGCTTTGTCTTCTCAACATAGGGTTAAGTTAATCTATATTGCATTCCTTTGAGGTTTGATTCAACCACATGATCCAACCCTCTTTGGAGTATTTATTAGTATTTTTTGACATAGTTTGAAGATATTCCATGCTCACTTGCTGGTGTTGAAGACGTCATCACTTTTAGAAGGGATACAATTTTCTAGGAGGATATGGACCCCATCACCCATTTTGGTTGTGGAGCCTGATTATCTTCTTGATTTAGAGGTATTTGTTTTCAACTGTATGTTGATTAAGGTTGGTTGTCGTTGATGTCAACCCTTGAAGAAAGCCTCGTAGCACAAAGGCTTGGGTAATGGACCCAATATTGTTTGATGTAAATATGACTCATTATTGTTTTTTCATGGTTGACAAGAAGTAAATATGGATGAACTCCA
>SNQJ01S0171950.1:0-20649 GCA_010110895.2 Picea sitchensis
AGTAGGGTTCAACATTGTTGGGGTCCGTTCATCATAGTTTATTGGTGTAAAATTAGATCTTGAGGAGCTTCAAGGTGGTGGCTATACCAATGTGAAAAGGAGTCATGGTCGTAAGTGTAGGCAGGTGGTAAAATCATGCAAAGGTGGTGTCTCTTTGGTAATGGGGGAAGACTTATAGGTCATCCAAATAACATAATTGGAGGTTCGTGCAATCGTAGGGAAGTTTTATTTCAAGAGGGTCTTGATGGTGCCTCTCAATTCTTGGATGTAGATGGAATGGTTTCCTATCCTAGATTTTGCTTTGTTTTTCCATCTCTTGTCCAAATGATAGATTGATTTTATTTTTTGCTCCAAGGATGATGCGTGGAAAATTTTAGGGGGAGGTTGGTACTGGGGCAGGCTCTTGATTAGTGCAAAACCTGGCACCCTTTATTCGATGCTCGAGAGGAAGTTATTTCCAGTGCTCCAACATGGATTAAATTACCTAACTTGCCATTAGATTTCTAGACCGATAAGGGGTTGAAGGCCATTGGAAAGGTTTTAGGGATGTTCATAACTTCTGATGTTAGTTACAAGTCTAGTTGTCTTTGATCAGTGGCACAAATATTGGTTGATTTGAACCCCGTTCAAGGGATTTATGAATCTATGGAACCCTTGGGGGGGGGGGATAGGTCCTATACACAATTACTAGACTATGTCAATATCCCTTTTGGGTGCTCTCGTTGTCGAAAGGTTAGGCACATCCTGGAATATTGTGAGCATATTTTTCAAAAGAAGTTTACAGGGAATGATAGGCATGTTTCTAGCAAAAAATATGCAAATCCCAAAACTTCTTCGAGGACACTGGATGAGCAAAGATATCCTTTAATTCAAAAGGAGGGGGATGGATTGACACAAGGCCATAGTCTCCATCCCATTAAGTAGTAATTCCAGTTAGATGTTTTGGTCAATGATATGATAATTCCTTTAGATGTCAGAGCTCAGTAAGGAGTGGTGAATCAGGCCCATTGGGACAACTTTGGGGATGATTTGGATCTCTCTCCATCTGATTGGGGTAATCTTGAATAAATTTTGAAAAAGAGAACTACTCCAATTCATGGTTCAGGTAAGTTCTCTCATGTTCAAAACCCTACATCTATATCAATTTCTGAACACTTAGTGAATATTATGCACACCATGTATGAGGAGTTTGTCCTTGATCCTTCATTAGGGATGGTTTCGATGAATTCCTATCTAAGAAGGGGGAAGGTGGACCCTTTATTATTGGAATATCAAATGGCACCGCTTTCTTACCCTCACAAGCCTCTAGTTCTCACGGGGCCTTATCCCCTATATCCACCTCTGTCTTTTTAGGCAAGGAACCCTAGATTTTGTGGCCACAAAACCCTTCATAGGGTCAAGCCTTCTCGAGGGGATATGGTCTCAATGGACTTAAATTTCCAAGTCCCACAAAATTGTGGTGTAAGTCAATGCTCAAACATGTGTAGTAGAGATCCTCTCGTGAAGTTTCACATGGAAGTTAATGTCTAATTTTAGGGGTCCTTAGAGAAAGAACTGCCCCAATGGTGGATTCCACATGAAAATCATTTCTGTAAACATGAGGCTCCTGGGGGGAAGGGATTAAAAAAATTCCCTAAAGTGATTTGTATAGATGGACTAGTCGGACATTGTGTTAATCCAGAAAACCATGGGACCTAGTGAACTTCTCATTGCTAACTTGGTGAAGTTGTTCCGGTGTTAGGAATTTTATGGGTTGGATTTTGATGGACTCTTGATGGGGGTAATTATAGGGATTTCTTCAACTTTCTCCCTCATCAATTTTTTTTTCCATTTTTTCAAGACTTTGCACATAGCTCTACAACAAGGACTTGGAACTTTCTTTTTCTATACTCAATTTGGATGGTCCTTATGAGAGAAAAGAGGCTTTCTAGGACAACTTGTTTTCTCTTAATTGTATCTCCACTGGAAACATTGTCATTAGGGGGGGGTACCTAAACTTTACTCTTAGTAGGGAGGAAATTTGGGGACCCTCCACTTGTAAAGAAAGGTTGGAAAACTATTTCATTGATAAACACAAATCAACAGGTTGTGTAGATGTAGAACCCATTCAGTTATTCCCAAACTAGAGAAATAATTGAGGAGATGTTGATGGGGTCTCAAATATATTGGATAGGTTCTTATCACATCATTTACTTCTACAAAACATTGGCATTGTCATTCATTGGTTGGGATGGTACGTTTCTATGATCACTTTCCATTTTTTTTGGAACTTGACAAAGTTGTTGGGAAACTTGGAGCACATTTTAAATACAATCATTTGTGGTCCGAAGAGGAAGATTTTCACAATCTCATTCGTGATCATTGGAAACAGTATCGAGAATATTTAGATACCCTAGCTAGTGCCCAGTTCCTATATTCCCTTCATCTCATTAAAGAAAACAAATTATTTTTGGGCCGGGGAAAGGAGAAAGGCAAAAGATTAGGAGCTTAGGAACATTGAGCATGAGCTCAAGAAACTCTATTCCTTGAACCAAGGAGTATTGATATCTACCTTTGATCTGGATAAATGTCGTTCATTGGAAACTCTTCATACCAATATTTTGATTGAACAAGAAAAAACATAGAGATTAAAGAGAAGGGATCTATGGATTGTTGTTAGTGATCAAAAAACAATTTTTTTTTCAAAAATTCGCCAAATTTGGGAGATAAATGACTCAAGTGGTAACAAGGTCAGAGAGTAACCGGATTTGTCTTCTCTAGGAGTGGATCATTTCAAGACCCTATTCAAGGAATCATAGTAGGTTAAAATGAGAGAAATGATTAATCTTATCTGATACTTTCTGAGACTGATCGAAGAAGAGGATAATCACTCACTATATAGTGAGGTTACCAAAGATAAACTACTTACTATCATCACCTATTTCAAAAGAGACAAGAGCCCTGGGCCAGATGGCTAGACTGCTGAATTTTTTGAAGACTTCTTTGATATTATTGGGGAATTTTTTTTTCAGGTAGTGGAATGAGTTCGCCATTCAGGAAAAATGATGAGTAGTGTTAAGTCTACTTTTACTGCAGTCACTCCCAAAATGGATTTCCCCACAAATTTTGATGACTTTAGACCGATTTCCTTATGCAACTATCTCTACAAAATCATTGCAAATTGATTACTGTCAGACTTAATCTGATTTTATCCGATGTCATCACTTCTGAATAGTTTGGGTTCCTCAAGGGTAGGATTATTCATGAAGCCATTGGCTCGGCGCAAGAAGGTATGCATTCAATCAAAATGAAAAAGTGCTCAATCTTGGTAATCAAAATTGATCTTTCTAAATCCTATGACCATGTATCATTTCTCTTCTTTTGATTTGCGAGAATGTTCTAAATATCTTGGGTACATCCTTAAACCCAATAACTATGGCATATCAGATTGGAAGTGGCCTCTGTTTAGAAAAGAAAGGAAAATAAACTTTTGGTGCTATTGATGGATTTATTGTGATGGAAAATTGATACTCATTAAATTAGTGATCGAGGCGATACCTATTTATTGTAACTTGTTGTCTCTCATTCTGAAGGGAATTCTCAACCATATTTGGAAAATTTGTTTTGACTACTTGTGGAAGGAAAGTACAAAATATTTTGGATCACATTTGGCTAATTGGAAAACTCTATCAAATCCCAATAACCTTAATGGATGGGGCTTAATATATATTTGTCTATTCGGGAAGGCACTATCAACAAAAAATTTATTAGTTTTCTTGACTCCTGACAACTTATGGAGGCATATATTGATTGATAAATACATAGGCCCCGACACCATCTTGGATTGGATATGAAGAAGAAATAATCCTACACACAATGTATCAAATCAATAGCAGGCCATATCTCTTGCCTTTCCTATCATAGCTAAATTCTTGGCATGGAAGGTTGGCACAAGTTCACAAGTGAGGATCGAGAAGAATGTTATTATTGGTTGTGGAGATAAAATATTTCTTTCCGAGGGACTTGTGATCCAACTCCAACAGACTGGTTGTTGCACTCTAAACATAATCGATGAGGTGGATCACATGATTATATGGAGTCAGGGGTGGTTCTTTATGAAGGATTTAGACATTGATGAAATTTGGCATAATCATTTGACACAATTTACGTCCGAATTGCACAAGGCTTGCATTTGTTTATCCGATTTAGAGGATGAATTAGTTTGGTCTTATAACAATGTTGGGGGTATTTATTTAGAAAAACTTGGATATCGGGCTTGTTATCCCAAAATCCTAGGGATAAATAAGGAGATGATGTCTTGAGGCCCTCAGGTTGCAAACATGGAGTACCAAGAGACTACTTGACCAACAGTTTTCCACTTGCACAGATAGAGACCCACCTCACCACCACAACTACAGGTTCGTCATGATGACATCCACCACATCAACTAGCCTTCGAAAGACATTGGGTCTTGATCCATGAGGTACAAGTCAGGTATTATGGTGAGTGTCATTTAAATATTTGAGGCATTCTAGTTTGTTGCATCTATTACATCCTATGATTATGTGACATTTGCTTGGACATTATTCTCTTTTACATGTTTCACTTTGGTGGCTGACATTGAACCGTAGTAAGGGGGTCACCCTCAAGGATAGGTATGATACTGGGAGGTTCTTTTGATGAGTCATGATGCCATTCCTGACCATACTTGTCACTTTCTGCACTTCATCTACTCATCTCCTCACCTTTTAGAATTTTCAGGTGTACTGACCCAAGAAGGGGTTGTCCCTCGTTTCGTGGGAAGAAGGTGTTGAAGGCACAGAGGCTTGTAGCTAGAAAAAGATAAAATATTGATTGTAAACCTTCCAGATGCTCACCCAGAGAGGTCTTGAGAGAAATGAAAATCTTCTCCTAAAAAATCAAACACCTGCAAAAGCAAACACATAACATAAATCTCCCACTTGATTGAGGGATTTACATAAAAGTGTGTTACAAGATAGACTATACCCCCATAACACTATGTGTACTTTCCATTCAAGCGACACTTTGGTATTTCCCCCAAAGATAATCGATTCACCCTAGGGAGTACCCAGTGTTTGGACCTTAATTAATTAATTAATGGAAACAAATGGGCTTGGAGAAAGGTTGCATTGAAAATAAAGGTGCAACACACCCTCTACAAAGGCACCCATAAGTGAGACACTACAACCCCTTGTATGTAATGAACCCCATGCCAAAAATTATTCCCCTCATCCATGACACATCATCCACATTACTTATAAGGAGGTCCACTCTGGAAACACCCCTAAACTTGAGGAATGATTCACCCAATAGGTCGTTTTGTCAACCCTCCCATACCTAAACTTGGCAAGTTGCATAAGGTCTTTGAGGATTAGTTTATTTTGATGAGGTGGTTTGGATGTACTTTCTTAGAAGGATCTTTTATTTATTTGAGTTACTCATCATGATGCTTTGACTTGAGATCCTTGGAGGGCATATCCATTTGTCTTTGTAGAACCCATCTAGTGGACAGTTTTGGAGGAACAAACCTAGCTTGTGCTTCCATGGGGCTTGAAGCCCATAGGTTGGATGCTAAGGTCCCATAAGTCGGATCATGAAGAAATTATTTTGGAGGCCTAGACGACATCATGGAGGACCTCACCTATCCCCTACCACCCAAACACTTTTCCTAAGAAAGCCAAAACGTCACCCTTAAGGACTTGACATCATAGTAGGGATAGGATTTGGTGGTGGTTGAAGACACTTGGCATGTTTTGGAGGAGAGAGCCCATGGATCGTGGAGGATATGGTTTGGATCGAAGACACTTTCCTTTGGAGGCTTAGATCACCCATATCCAACTCAATGAATTGACTTAAAGTGCCAAAAGTTTCCCAAAAAGAGGGTGATGTCATATTTTAGGGTTTCTTTCATGTGTAAAAGTATGAATTAAATAATATTATTTTGTAAAAGGGAAAGATAAGGGTTGTTGACCCCTTATATTGTGTTTTAACCTAATTTATGTGGACAAACATTTTGTTAGAGGATTTGTATAAATAGAGGTCACATCTAATTCATTTTGATATAACTCTCCTTTGTGAGAGAGACTGCTTGGATGAAATTTGCGCCCTACTTGGGAAATTTTGCGTATCTCTCTTGTCACTTGCTCTTGTAATGGTTTATATTTGGATATTTGATGGATGATTATGCACTCTCTTGTGGATGCTTATTTCTTGCTTTATGGTGGATTTTCTTGGTCAAAAAGAGGTTTATCTTGTTAATGCTTGGACTAGGTAAGGAATATCTCTTGTTATTGCTTATTTTCTTGGTTGCAAGGTTAATTTGCTAAGATTTTGGTGAGTATAATGGAATATAACCCCACTAATCCCATCATTTTGTATTGAAATAACTTGTTTCATAAATGAATACTAGGAGGAGTAAAAGGGTTTACACCCTCAGAGGGTTTTTCCTAGCTAGTTTAGCTTGCCTTGGGGAGTAAAAGGGATTACGCCCCTAAGGAAGTAGCTAAACTACCTATTTAAATTGTATGAATCCACAAACCAATAGATAAAGGCACTAATCTCCTTGCATTGGAGAAACAAAATCAATGCATTGGGATACATGAAATCATGAGATATTAAAATTGTCTAAGTTGGAATCTATTTTATGTGCTTAAATCTCACTAAGGCCTCTAAGGCGTTTTGTTTTGTCAAGGAATTATTGATTCTATAATAAAACAAATATACAAACACTAGGGCTGCAACAAACCCTAAACACGGCTCTAAATAACTCATAGTTCAATCGTAAAAAAATGCTAATAATTTACCCCTATAATCTACTAGTCTCAGTGCATCTTTTGGGTGGATTACTTGTGATTTTTGGTGGCTGATTTTTCTGCTGTAACAACTTGTTTGCTACAGCCATAAGACTAAAAATATATCTCTGCAATACTTGTCTATAATAGCTTTACATTGATGCTAAAGTCTTATGCTTTTACACTTGAGTTGTACTAGTGTTTTGCTAACTTTTCTCTTGCATCATTTGATAGACTTTTAGCATATTTTTAGCAGCTCTAGCAATCTTTATTTTTCTGATATATATCTCTTTTTACTGCTACAGTTATGGACAACAATATTAACTTGATTTTCCACCTAATATATTAAGTGCATACTTGGCTTTTCTTGTGTATCAGACAGGTACAATCACCCTTTGCAGGTTCTCATACTTCTTGGAAGCCATTGGCCATCACCAAGATGTTTCATCAAAGCTATCTTCCACATAGAAACTTGAGCTATATGGGAATCCATCTCATCATCTTACTTTCCGTCTCATTCCCCCCTAGGGTCACCGAGGTTCCCCCCTTGAGGTGATCACTTCACCTCTAAAGCGACGAGAATACCTATATAAGGTGGCAATGGTTAGGTGTTCTCTTAGTTGTCGCCATTTTGTGGTTTGGGTCGGGCTTTGACCAACCTACAACATGTGCAATAAAATTTAGGTGTCATTGTCGTGGAGGATTTTGAATCCTCTTCTGAACCCTAACGAAACTTTGGCAAGCTATCCCAAATCCTTTCCCTAGCTTGTCTAGCGAATCCACTTGAAGGACATTCCCCTTCCACCCTTGATGAGTTCTTCTTGAAGTTCATATGGCGACTCCACCTTTCCCTGATTATCCTTTCCATATTTTGACAAGCCTTGATCTCATCTGGCGACTCCATTGAGGTATTACCCTAAGTAATGGAACCATGGCCTCACATGACTTACCATGGGAATTCCATAAGGTGTACCCTTCTATTTATGTTCAGAATATCCTGGGATATCCAAATCATTCCTCTACAAAGTGTAGGGAAAATTGCCCTACATTTAATGGTCATCCAGCTCTAGCAGTCACCCATGTCGTGAATTATATGAAGTATTTTTCAATCTTAAATGTGCTACATAAATATGTGCTAATGAAATTTTTTGTATCTTCACTAGAATCAAGTCAAAGGAGTTGGATTGCACACTCATCTAATCCAAAGAGTATCATGTCTTCTACAAAGCTCATTGAAGAATTTCTTAGGCATTATCAACTAGCTACTAAGAATTTGCAAGATACTTTCCAAGAGCTCAAACACGCTCTTTACAAAGAAGGTTTTCTAGTGGATGATGAGACAATAGATGAAGAAGTTCTTGAAGGATAGATATATGAAGAAAGTTACCAAGAAGATCTCAATGAAGTTTCTCATGTTGAAGATCCATAGGAGACATTTCATGAATATGAAGTGATCATGTCTTCCCTTCCACTTGCTGAAGACATCCAGACCTTTGTTTATCCTGCACATCAAGAAGAGAACATTATGAGTTGTGACCCTTTTGAAGATCTTGATGATAGTTTATTCCATGACTTTGGAAGTGAAGAAGTATTAGAGGAGCCCTTGGATGCAACAAATCCTTTTGAAATAATGCAAATAAAGCACTCTGTATTAGGGATCAAGCCCCTTGCAATGAATAAGCGATGGAGGGGCATATCCATAAAGAGAAAGAAGAATTCTAACGAGTCACAATAGGTTGAGACATCGTTGTATTTGCTCCTACTTGATGAAGGTGAGGTTGTCTAACCTTACGTTCCTCCTGCACATGAACTTGAAGAAGCAATTGAAGAGCCAATAGAATCCGCCCTAGCCTTTGTCCTTCCTACACACAAAGACAAAGAGATCATAATTTTCAGTCACATTGATGGTCTTATGAATATGCTTGATGAGCATATAGATACTTTCATACAAACTGGGAGACGCACATGGGATTTTGGTCATTTCATTTTTGATAGAGATCCCATTTACGAAATTGATGGTAGCTCTCAAGAAAAAGGGGTTGAGTTGTCATCTTCAGAAGACTGGTATTCATGCATATATGATTCATATGTTTGGTGGCCTGATGATGACATGATTACATATTTGTTCCCTCCATTCGAGGATGACTTGTTGCAGCATTTTCAGGATGATTTTCGATCATTTCTTGGGAGTTGTGATGAAGATGCTTTTGGGGATGTAGACTTGTTCTATGAGGACTTTCATCCACCTTCATCCTCAATTTTAGATGAACACTAGGATGTGTCCAACCCAAAGGAATCCAAATATCACTCTCCAAAGCAAAAGCATTTTCATCTTTGGGATTTTTACAAGGACTCGTAGATGAAGAGGCAACGTTTTTCTTTCTCTGGACATGAGGTTATCCCTTACCTCTTATGTTCTTCTCTGGGAAGCCATGCAGTCTTCTTCTGATATCTCATCTCCTCTCAATCTTCAACAAGTAGTGGATCTTTGTGCGTGAATGAAGATGAATTATTGTCTATATACTATATTCCTCTTCAAAGATGGGTTGATAGAGCTTGTGGCTATCACTTTAGACAAGATTCCTTGGATTATTAGAATTGCAGATATTCTTTCCAACAATATTTCCTCCCTCCCACCCATCTCCATGAGTTTCTTTTCACGATTGATTATATATCTATTTATGCTCATGATCATTACATACTTGAATTATCTTTGTTGTTTTACATAATTAAGCACATGGGGAGATACTTTGATGAGATGATCAACTGGTTTCACTTGTTGTATGACTTCATCTGACATCACCTATCGCTTGATGTTCAGGGCCCCAAGGCCCCAGGTAAGTAGGTAGGTCATATTGCTTTCCTTGAATTTGCATCTTGATTTCTCATAGTAGCTTAGTTGCATTTCATTTTTCATTTTACTCTACTTGCATATTGATTTCATGTTTAGTTTAGAATTTTTTTATAAAAGAATGCTAAAACTTTCTTTTCTAGATCAATTTTCATTTGTGGTTTTGATGTATATGGGCTTACGGTGATAGAACCACCCTAGATTTTATAGTGTGATGTTTTAGTGTAGGCATAGGTTTACCAGGAGATGTTGCAATTCTCATGCAGTCTACAATGATCACATGTTCCCAAGTAGGAGCCAAATGTTATCTCCAAATACAAGGGAAAACTAAGAAGATGATGTCTCGAGGCCCTTAGGTTGCAGACATGGAGTACCGAGAGACAGTTTGACCAACAATGTCCACTTGCACAGATAGAGACCCACCTCACCACCATAACTTCAGGTTTGTCACAATGATATTCACCACATCAGCTGGCCTTCGAAAGACATTGGGTCTTGCTCCATGAGGTACAAGTTAGGTATTATGGTGAGTTCCATTTCAATATTTGAGAAATTCGAGTTTGTTGCATCTATTAATTCCTTTGATTATGCAACATTTGCTTGGACATTATGCTCTTTGCCCTGTTTCACTTTGGTGGTTGACATTGTGCCCTAGTAAGTGGTTCACCCTTAGGGATATGTATGCTAATGGGAGGTCATTTTGAGGATTCTTCATGACATTCCCGACCATACTTGTCACTTTCCACACTTCATCCAATCATCTCCTTACCTTTTGATATTTTCGAGTGTATTGACCCAAGAAGGGGTTGTTCGTCATTTCATGGGAAGAAGGGGCTAAAGGGCCAGAGGCTTGTAGCTGGAAAAAGATAAAATCCTAATTATGAACCTTCCAGATGCTCTCCCAGAGAAGTCTTGAAATCAATGGAAATCTTCTCCTAAAAAATCAAATCCCTACAAAAGCAAACACATAACATAAATGTCCCACTTGATTGAGGGATTTACACAAAGTGTGTTAAAAGCTAGACTATACCCCCATGGAACTATGTGTATTTCTCCCTTCAAGCGACACTTTGGTATTTCCCCCAAAGATAATTTATTCACCCTAGGGAGTACCCAGTGTTTGGACCTTAATTAATTAATGGCAATGAATGGGCTTGGAAAAAGATTGCATTGAAAATGAAGGTGCAACACACCCTCTACAAAGGCACCCATAAGTGAGACACTACAAACCTTTGTATGTCATGGACCCCATTCCCAAAAGCCTTCCCCTCATCCATGACACCTCATCCACATGACTTAGAAGGAGGTCCCCTTTGGAAACACCCCTAAAATTGAGGAACGATTCACCCAATAGGTCATTTTGTCAACCCTCCCATACCTAATCTAGGAAAGTTGCATAGGATCTTTGAGCATTAGTTTATTTTGATGAGGTGGTTTGGATGTACTTTCTTAGATGGTTGTTTTATTGATTTTATTTACTTATCATGATTCTTTGACTTGAGATCCTTGCAAGGCGTATCCATTTGTCTTTGCAGAACACAATTGGTGGACAATTTTGGAGGAACAAGCCTAGCTTGGGCTTCCATGGGGCTTGAATCCCATACATTGGATTCCAAGGGACCACATGTTGGATCATGAATACATGCATTTAGAGGCCTAGAATACATCATGGAGGACCTAACATAGCCCCTACCACCCAAATGTTTTGCCTAAGAAGGCCAAACATCACCCTTAAGGGCTTGATGTCATAATAGAGTTAGGGTTTGGTGGTGGTTGAAGACACTTGACACATTTTGGAGGAGAGAGCCCATGGATCGTGGAGGATATGGCTTGGATTGAAGACACTTGGCCTTTGGAGGCTTAGCTCACCCATATCCAACTCAACGACTTGACTTAAAGTGCCAAAAGTTACTCAAAAAGATGGAGACGTCATGTTTTAGGGTTTCTTTCATGTGCAAAAGTATGAATTAAATAATATTATTTTGTAAAGGTGAAAGATAAGGGTTGTTGACCCCTTATCTTGTGTTTTACCGTAATTTTTGTGGACAAACATTTTTTTAGAAGATTTGTATAAATAGAGGTCACCTCTAATTCATTTTGATATAACTCTACTTTGTGAGCGAGACTTCTTGGCTGAAATTTGCGCCTTACTTGGAAAAAATTTCATATCTCTCTTGTCACTTGCTCTTGTAATGGTTTATCTTTGGATATTGGATGGATGATGATTCACAATCTATTGTGGAGGCTTATTTCTTTCTTTATGATGGATTTTCTTGGTCAAAAAGAGGTTTATCTTGTTAATGCTTGGACTAGGTAAGGACTATCTCTTGTTATTTCTTCTTTTCTTGGTTGCAAGATTAATTTTCTAAGATTTTGGGGAGTATAAGGGAATAAAACACCACTAATCCCATCATTTTTTCTTGAAATAACTTGTTGCATAAAGGAATACTAGGAGGAGTAAAAGGGTTTACACCCTCCTAGGGTTTTTCCTAGCTGGTTTAGCTTGCCTTGGGGAGTAAAAGAGCTTACACCCCCAAGAAAGTAGCTCAAATACCTTGTTAAATTTTATAACTCGACAACCCAATAGCTAAAGGAACTAATCTCCCAATTTCATTGGAGAAACAAAATCATTGCATTGGGATACATGAAATCACTTGATATTGAAATCATCTAAGTTGGAATCTATTTTATGTGCTTAAAGCTCACTAAGTCCTCTAAGGAGTTTTGTTTTGTCAAGGACGTCTTGATGCTGTAATAAAACAAAGCTACAGCCACTAGGGCTGGAGAAAACCCTAAACAGATCTCTATATAACTCACAGTTCAACCATAAAAAATTGCTAATAATTTACCCCTATAATCTACTAGTCTCAATGCATCTTTTGGGTGGATTACTTGTGATTTTTGGTGGCTGATTATTCTGCTGTAACAACTTGTTTGCTACAGTCATAAGGCTGCAATTATATCTCTGCAATACTTGTCTATAACAACCTTACATTGATGCTAAAATCTTATGCTTTTACACTTGATTTGTACTAGTGTTTTGTTAACTTTTCTCTTGCATCATTTCATATAATTTTAAGATCTTTTTAGCAGCTCTAACAATCTTTATTTTGCTGATATATATCTCTTTTTACTGCTGCAATTAAGGACAACAAGATTAACTTGCTTCTACACCTAATATATTATGTGCATACTTGGCTTTTCTTGTTTCTCGGGCAAGTACAACCACCCTTTGTAGGTTCTCATACTTCTTGGAAACCATTGGCCACCACTGAGACGTGTCATCAAAGCCATATTCCACATAGAAACTTGACCTATAGGGGCATCAATCTCATCATCTCACTTTCTGTCTTATTACCCCCTAGGGTCACCGGGATTCCCCCCTTTAGGTGATCACTTCACCTCTATAGTGACGGGAATACCTATCTAAGGTGACAGTGGGTAGGTGTTCTCTTAGTTGTCTGCATTTTGTGGTTTCGTTCGGGCTTTGTCCAACCTACAACATGTGTGATAATATTTAGGCATCGTTGTCAGGGAGGATTTTGAATCCTCTTCCGAACCCTAACAACACTTTGTTAAGCTATCCCAAAGCCTTTCCATGGCTTTCCTAGTGACTCCACTTGAAGGACGTTCCCCTTCCACCCTTGATGAGCTCTTCTTGAAGTTCATCTGACGACTCCACCTTTCAAGAACCCACCTTTCCTTGATTACCCTTTCCATCCTTTGATGAGCCTTGATCTCATCTGGCGACTCCATTGAGGTATTTCCCTAGGTAATGGAACCATGGCCTCACGTGACTTACCATGGGAATTCCATAAGGTGTACCCTTATCTTGATGTTCATAATATCCTCGGATATACAAATCATTTCTCTACAGAGTGGAGGGACAATTACCTTAAATTTAATGCAGATCCAACTCTAACAATCACTTATGTCGTGAATTATATGAAGTATGCTTCAAGATTAAATGTGCTACATAAAGATGTGTTGATGAAAATTTGTGTATCTTCACTCGAATCAAGTCAGAGGAGTTGGCTTTCACACTCATCTAATCCGAAGAGTATCATGTCTTCTACAAATCTCATTGAATAATTTCTTAGGCATTATCGACCAGCTACTTGGAATTTGCAAGATACTTTCCAAGAGCTCAAACATGCTCTTTTCATAGAAGGTTTTATGGTTGATGATGAGACAATAGATGAAGAAGTGCTTGAAGGACAGATATATGAAGAAAGTTACCAATAATATACCAATGAATTCTCTCATGCTGAAGATCCAGACGAGACATTTCACGAAGATGAAGTGCTCATGTCTTCCCTTCCACTTGATGAAGACATCCAGGCCTTTGTTTCTCCTACACATCAAGAAGAGAACATGATGAGTTGTGACCCTTTTGAAGATCTTGATGATACTTTATTTCATGACTTTGGAAGTGAAGAAGTATTAGAGGAGCCCTAAGATAAAATAGATCCTTTTGAAAGAAGGAAAACAAAACAATATGTATTACGGATCAAGCCCCTTGCGATGAAGAGGCAATGGAGGGGCATATCCATAAAGAGAAAGAAGAATTCTGACAAATTGCAACATGTTGAGACATCGTTGTCTTTGCTCCCACTTGATGAAGGTGAGGTTGTCCAGCCTTACTTTCCTCCTACGCATGAAGTTGAAGAAGCAATTGAAGATCCAGTTGAATCCGCCCTAGCCTCTATCCTTCCTACACGCAAAGACAAAGATATTGTCATTTTTAGTCACACTTATGGTATTATGAATATGGTTGATGAGAATATAGATACTTTCATACAAACTAGGAGACACACATGGGATTTTTTTCATTTCATTTTTGATAGAGACCCCATTTACGACACTGATGGTAGCTCTCAAGAAAAAGGGGTTGTGTTGTCGTCTTCAGAAGACTAGTCTTCATGCATATATGATTAATAGGTTTGGTGGCCTAATGATGACATGATTGCAAATTTGTTTTGTCCATTCGAGGATGATTGGTCACAACATTTTCAGGATGATTTTCGATCATTCCTTGGGAGTTGTGATGAAAATCCTTTTGGGGATGCAGACTTGTTCTATGAGGACTTTCAACCACCTCCATCGTCAATTTTAGACGAACACCAGGATGTGGCCATCCCAGAGGAATTCAAATCTCACTCTGCAAAGAGAAAACATTTTCATCTTTGGGATTTTTACAAGGACTCGTAGATGAAGAGGCAACATTTTTCTTTCTCTCGACATGAGGTTATCCCTTACCTCTTATCTTCTTCTCTAGGAAGCCATGCAATCTTCTTCCGATCTCTCATATCCTCTCAGTCTTCAACAAACAATGGATCTTTGTGCGTGAATGAATATGAATCATCGTCTATATGTGATAGTCCTCTTCAGAGATGGGTTGATCGAGCTTGTGGCTATCACTTAAGGAAGGATTCCTAGGATTATTAGAATAACAGATATTCTTTCCAGTAGGATTTTCTCCCTCGCACCCATCTCCATGAGTTTCATTTCACGATTAATTATATATTTATTTATGCTCATGATCATTACATACTTGACTTATCTTTGTTGTTTTACATAATTAAACACATGGGGAGATACTTTGATGAGATGATCAACTGGTTGCATTGGTTGTATGACTTCATCTGACATCACCTATCGCTTGATCTTTAGGGCCCTAAGGCCCCAGGTAAGTAGGTAGGTCACATTTCTTTCCTTGCATGTGCATATTGATTGCTCATAGTAGCTTAGATGCTTTTGATTTTTCATTTTACTCTACTTGCATATTGATTTCATGTTTAGTTTAGATTTTTTTTATAAAAGAATGCTAAAAGTTTATTTTCTAGATTAGTTTTCATTTTTAGTTTTGATGTATATGGACTAAGGGTGATAGAACCACCCTAGATTTTATAGTTTGATGTTTCAGTGTAGACACAGGTCTACCAGAAGATGTTTTGTTTCTCATGCACTTTATCGTGAGCACATGTCCCCAAGTAGGAGCCAGATGTTATCTCCAACTCCTAAGGATAAATAAGGAGATGATATCTCAAGGCCCTCAGGTTGAAGACATGGAGTACCAAGAGACAATTTTTGACCAGTAGTGTCCACTTGCATAGACAAAGACCCATCTCACCACCATAAATCCAGGTTCATCACGACGGTATCCACCACATCAGCCAGCCTCCAGAATACATTGGGTATTGCTCCATGAGGTACAATTAAGGTATTATGGTGAGTGTCATTTCAATGTTTGAGTCATTCAAGTTTGTTGCATCTATTACTTCCTTTGATTATGTGACATTTGCTTGGATATTATGCTCTTTGCCCTGTTTCACTTTGGTGGTTGACATTGTGCCCTAGTAAGTGGGCCACCTTTAGGGATGGGTATGCTATTGGGAGGTCCTTTTTATGAGTCATCATGCCATTCCCGACCATACTTGTCATTTTCCACACTTCATCCCATCATCTCCCCACCTTTTGGGATTTTCGGGTGTACTGAACCAAGAAGGGGTTGTTCCTCATTTGATGGGAAGAAGGAGCTGAAGGCCCAGAGGCTTGTAGCTGGAAAAAGATAAAATATTGATTATGAACCTTCTAGATGCTCACCCATAGAGGTATTGAGAGAAATGAAAATCTTCTCTTGAAAAATCAAAGACCTACAAAAGTAAACACATAACATAAATGTCCCACTTGATTGAGGGATTTACACAAAGTGCATTAAAAGATAGACTATACCCCCATGGAACTATGTGTACTTCTCCCTTCAAGCGATACTTTGGCACTGCCCGCAAATATAATCGACTCACCCTAGGGAGTACCCAATATTTGGACCTTAATTAATTAATGGCAATGAATGGGCTTGGAAAAAGGCTGCATTGAAAACGAAGGTGCAACACACCCTCTACAAAGGCACCCATAAGTGAGACACTACAACCCCTTGTATGTCATGAACCCCATGCCCAAAAGCCTTCCCCTCATCTATGACACCTCACAATTGTTGATGAATTATTAGAAAACAATGAGGAATTATTGGAAAAAAATGTAGAAAAATATTACTTAAAATATCATAGTAAAAACTACTTGCAAAAATAAAGAAGTCAAGGGATAATAAATAATGCATTTGAAAGTTGGAACAAAAGAATTGGGATCTAGAGAATAAATTATAAGGATAATATGAAGAAATATTATTCCCAGGGAACTTTAATCAGAGGCTGCTTGAACAATCAAAAGGTTAAAAGGGGAGAAACCATAGAATCAAGACCTTAAAAATTAAGTCAACAAGTAAAAAATGATGAAGATTTTTCTCCCCTAAGGAATCATATCCAAAGTTTGTTTGTGCAAATTAAGAAGTTAAAGGATGAAAATAAAACACAACAAAAAAAAGTTAGATCAACTTGTCAACAAATAATCGCTTGTCAATAAAGAAACAATGACCGTTTCATCAAATGTACAAGTCCAGACCTTGGGAACCAATATAGATCCAATCAACATAAAAAATAAAAATGATGCAAAAACATTTGAAGTAGGGAGATCTATAGACATCATAGAACACACAACATATACAAGGACCCTCGCAAATCTGAGTATCTCTACTAATTCAATGGTCAACAAAGTGACACAAGTATGCAAATAAGACATGCTACTAAAAGAGAAACCAAAAAATACTACAAGTATGATAAAAAATGATGATGTTACAAGGACACCTTATGGGCATCCTAATCACAAGAGCCAACATTGTAACTTATCAATGTATCAACATTTCTCTATACAAAAAAATTAACCCATATTCTAAAGAATATCAGTGCCAGTATTGTCAAGTCTCATAAAAAAAGTTCATCTCAGGAATCTTATTGGTGCAAAGTTCCACAAAGGAGTGAATTAGGGTGGTCAAACCCTCTTACAAATCGAAAATTATGCTCAACACTTAGAAGATCATATCGTAAACCACTATAGCTATAAGAATAAAGAATCATGAGAAGGAATTACAAGCAAGAACAAGAGATAAAGTATTTCCATAAATATTCTTTGAGGACAAAGTGTTTCTACAGGGAAGACAATGTAATGAACATAACACACACACACACACGCACTCACATATATCACATCAAATACATAATAATAAATGTAGACGACGTCACACATCCTAACTAAATACATGACCTAATGAAATGACATGACTCATCAACCTTATTGACCCATCAATGTGTATATATATTGTCAAGGTCATTGTAATCATATAATTTAATCATATATATTTCATCATTGATTTGTCCTATATGGATTACTGTCTATTGTCCTTATTATGTTGGATATTTATACAATAAATGAACATTGTTCTTTTCAAGATTAATAAGTCACTTTGGGAAATACAAGACTTGAAGCTTGCTTGAAGGAAGATATTCTTGTACCAAATTGAAGAAGGAATATGGAAAATATATTTAGAGATACCAAGTTTTCCATATGGATGAGGGAGTGAGTCGAGATATAATTTTGTATCCAACATTTCCTATACCAAGGGTAACCTAGGAAGATATATTAACAGAYTTTTTCCAAGTTTTTTTGAAGAATATAGAAAGGACATTGTTGGCACATGGGCAGACCCAGGGTTCAATGCTTCAACAACACACCAACAAAACCCTAACTACCARCCCTTTTGGCAACACCTGCGAATCAAATGAAGTCTCACTCGAGGTAGAGGCAAGGGGGGTTGCAGGACTCAAGTGTCTACAACCTAGCTGGGACAAAGATCTGTGATCACAATACTTAACAGAGCACTTAGCCAATAATATTCATTAGTCTCTAACTCCTTTATTCACATCAAAGGTTAAAACCCTAATTATAGATCAACGCAGTGACAACCAAGATCCAAGCATATCTAATCATTCAGCACATAGCATTAAAGTAGATCTAACATTGATTCACATCATAAAGCACTAAGCATCAATTGGATCTATCATACATCTAGATTAATAAATTAAGTACATAAACAACATGAACACCATAGCACAAAGCACATCGACACAGGATATACATGGTTCACCCTAGTGTGGGGCTACGTCCACCAATCTTCTTCTCTTCTTATTAGTTTCTTCCAATCTTCTTACATGCACCAAGACACAACGCCAGATCCTCCTTCCTGAGTTAGGTCCAAGCACAGAGACTCTACACAGTCTATGCACAAAGCACTTACAAAGAACTCGTACTTAGCTCTGCAAACCTTAACACATTCGTGCACAAAGCCAACTAGCCATGCACTAAGCCGATCAATGACTAGTAACTACTAGGTCTCTTTCTTACATCGCCTAGCTACTTATTTATACATTACAAAAGGGGCCTAAACATGGGTAAGACCCATGGGCCGACATCCCATACTCTTTACATAAACCCTAAAACCCAAAAAGCTTGCAAAAGGGGGCGAGATCCTGTGATCTCCGCTTCGCCTGGGCGCTCCGTCTTCGACCAGCCTGTTGAAGCCCCAAAAGTGGTCAAGCATGACCAGCGTTTCCTCATGACCTAGTCAAGGGCCAACAGGCCCCCAAAACTCACCCATGACATGTCCCGAGTCACTTTGATCTAGGTAAAGCTCCTTCAAAGGCATCAAGCTTAGCTCGAGCCACCTCGACTTTCTGTTTCGCCAGAGCCTCCTGCTCGGCAAACTCCTGAATGATTTTCTATGTGACAGGCCCTTCCAAGCGTTGTTCCACCATGGTGACCGCTTGTTCCATCTGTGCACCTTGTCCCTCGATCTCTTCAAAGAGGATGTAGGCTTCGTCCTGCACTGGTTGGAGTCGTTGGGTCACTTCCATGACTCTACTCTGAATGGTATTGATCTGTTGTTGAACTACACGCTGCTCCTGTGACCTTTTCATCTTCTCCAATGCGGTAAGTAGCTTCAACTGCGCTTGCATTGTTGATGCCTGTTGCTTCACTTCCTAGAGCTGTAACTCCAATATCCTCAGCTCCAAGTCTTCCACAAGGCACTCATAGGTTTGCGCACTTCGGTTATTGAGTTGCTTGCATTCTGTAGCCAATGCCCTAATTATTTCTCCTACAGAGTGCTCAACACTGCTTGCAGTTCTACCTCTGCTACTCTTTCTTGAAGCTGTTGAATGGCTTCAGCGAGCTTTCCCACTTGGTTCTCAGCTGATATCCTCTTCAAACTTTGCTCGAAGGTCATATTTCTCTTTCTTCAAAACCCAAAGTTTCTCTAGGGTTTCCTCCTTTTATTTCTTCAAGGCCTCTATGGCCTGCTCCTTTTCTTCCTATACTCATCGAAGGCGAGCCTCTGTACCATCTTCTATCCTTCACAATTGGGTGGGCTCATCCCCCAATTCTGCACCTTTTGATGACCATGGCACAATCGACACTGCGCGACTCGAATAGAGGGCTTTTTGTACCCCTTTCAAGTCCACCTCGACCTTGTTATACATTGTTTCCTGCTTGGCTTCATTTCATTTCAAAATATCCTCCAAAGTTTCTGCTACAACTACGATGATGAGGTCAATGTCATCCACTGTGAGCACAGTCTATGACTGCGGTTTGTTGGCTCATGACTTCTTCCGTGCTGACGGTTTCTTCATAGAAACTTTTCTTTTCTTTGATGTCTCGACTTTTGTAAGGGGATCCTTAGGCGGTGTCACTTCACCCTTTTCCCGCTTATCTTCTTCCACTTCCTCTTCCTAGTTTACTTCATCGTTTCCTCCTCCTCCAGGTGAATTAGATGCAGTTTCCTCTTATGCACTATTTATTTCCTGCACCTCTTCCTTCTTCTTCTTCTTCTTGGCGCTGCTCGGTCCATCATATTCTTCTCGGGTGACCACATGACTTCCGATGATATCGAGGTTGGAGATATCTGTCTGTTCGACTGGTATAAGGAATTCAACCGATCATTCCTTGGTTATCTCCTTCATGTCTTCATAGGTTAATTTGTAATACGACTGCAACTCCTCCTTGCTTTCATATCTGCGCACAGTGATGTAAATGAAGTGCCTATCTGCGCGGAACTTC
>SNQJ01S0171952.1:0-10811 GCA_010110895.2 Picea sitchensis
AAGTGTTATGTTATCCAACTCCTTCTTTGTATCAAAGGTTCCACCATTATGTATCATGCGAAATTTGCTTTGATTTCAAATGAAATTGCAAGTTTCATTAGATTTAATATTGATGCATTACAATTCTTTCATGTCAAAGCTTCGGTTACTTGGTTTTCAATTGCAATGAATTGAAAGGTTATACTTCAATGAATTGAAAGGTTATACTTGCCTTTTCTAATGTGCATTGAAGAGACATTTCATTCCTAAATAATTTGCTAACCCCATGAATTACCTTGGTTCAATTAAATTATCTTGGATCAACCAAATTACAATGAATTTTATATTTCTTAGGTCAATACAAATTTCACATCATAAATTTAATTGAACCATATTACAATGTAATATGGTAATACCATATACTGTGTAATTTTTTTTTTTTTAAATTATTTCCATTGTCGCAATATCGACGATTGTTTGTCAGAAAAAAATTACATTTTGACCACCGTGGCAATAGCGACGAACTTTCGTCGCAAGTTGCCACAAGTTTTCGTCGCACATACAACATCTTTGTCGTAACTTTGGTCTTGATGAATCAATGTCGTTTCTATTGCCATGGGTATTCGTCGCAAGTTGCCACGTTTTTTTGTCACACATAAAACATCTGTGTCATAAGTTTTTGACTTGTCATAAATTTTTGTCGCAATTGAGACGAAATTTCATCGTAATTGCCATGGTTGTTCGTTGTACTTGCGACAAGGTTTCGTCGTAATTGCGACTATAAGGTTAACCGAACTTGGAGGTGGTGATACGTGGAGAGATAATTTTGTCGATGTTTCCATGCACACCTGGATCGTCAATAGAGCGACGAAATTATTCTGACGAAAAAAAAACTCGGATTTCGTGGAAATTGCGACGAATAAGTGTGGCAATATCAACAAAAAAATGTCGCAAATTTGGTCATATATACTAGTGTTTGTTAATGGTGTTTCATTAATGTTTCATTTTATTTTAATCTTGGTACATTAATATGTCTTGTAGCTTTAGACTCAATGATATGCCATGTTTCAGGATGTCCATTTTATAAATATCATTCATGATTTGTTGTTCCAGATATTGACACTGTGATCATCTTTTCAATTTGAATATTAGGATTTCTCTTTAATGTTTAATTGAACAATGAAATGAATATGTTACACTCAAATTTATCCGACTGTAATCATTTGCGATCACAAGATCACATAATTAACATGTGTTCCCTGTTCTGTTTCTAAAATCCCGGCTGACAATACATTCTATGAGTTTATTCGACACAGTTTTAGTATAAGTCTATTGAAGATTTATCTCATAGATGTGGCTTCTAGATTCTCTTTATCCACACAGAGGCACAACCACATCAGACAAACTAATATTAGGTTAGCTCTTTTGTGTTTCCAATTTCTGTCATTTTTATATTAGCGGAACCAAAAAGTTTAGATCGGCTTTGACTATCTGTACATCTATGTTTCATAGTTTAATTAATTCAAGTTCTTTTTATTTATAGAAAGAAAACAAAAAAAATATTTAAATGTGCTTTCTTTATCTGCTTCTCAAAAGCAATTATTTTTACCTTGATTTCGTAAGTTTCCAGTAAAACTTGCAATCTGTAAATGCTGTCCATAAGTGATATTTTTACGTTTTCTTTTTCTACACAAACACATTTACAATAGTTATATCAGAGTATGTATATGTTTAGTATATTTTCTAGCATTAGTTAGTTCTTTTAGGATTTTAGATTGGTTAACAGAGCCATTAAACCCGTCAGAACAAGTTATACCAAACGACTTGGGTTACTTGAACAACCTCAGACCAGACTTGTTCTTCCAGTTGACGGCCAGTCATTTTCTCCCATCAACAGGGGTATGGTGGTAGTCCCCATAGATTATACTGGATTTCCTGTACCACGAGCTTGATTTGTGTCATCACCCAGATATGCGTCTGCCATCCAGGGAACTATGGGACCACATAGATGAGTTTTTTGTACTTTGTGTATTTAGATATTCTCTAATTTTAAATACTTTGATTTTGGAAATACCGATACAAACATTTTTTGTGTTTATGTAGATGTGGGCCTAGCAGGCGAGAGGCCGAGTTTACACGGTCTATAGAGAAGGAGAGGGAGGTTGAGGGTCGGGCGACGTCGATGATATGATGATCCGGGGTCGGGGCCATCATAGGATCCTAGGGAGAATATGGAACATGCCAAGGCGATATATGACATGGACGTAGTGGTTCGTGAGGTGGTGGTCTTGCAGAGGAATCTGGAGGTAGTCTTGAATGGAGTTCCAGAGGACATATAGCCATATATCGACGACGAGTAGATACTAGAGAAATGTATAAGTGGGGACCCCAGTTGGAGGTCTATTGTACGATGGGAAGCGATGGAGGGGGTGAAATTGACCGACCACATACCGACGAGGGAGCTGACCCCTAGTGGGGGAGTGAGAGATCCCCCACGTGGCGAAGATCCACCAACGGACCCACCAGATGGTGACTTTTTAGAGCTAGGGGATTCATAGGGGTTGGAGCATGTATGGGCATGGCCCAATTTTGTATGATGCATAGGAGTCTGTGGAATCCCATGTTGTATGAATTGATGGTACATTTTTGGGCATGGGGCCCAGCCATGGGGCTAAGTCAAGTTATATATTTTTGTATCAGAAACATGTATGATATCGTTTGATCTATATTATGAGTAGACCTTTTGATGACGCTTATGATGTTTTGGTATATATGTATGATGCTATGATGGTTTCCTTGATTTATGGATGATGAATGATGTTGAAATTTATGTTAATGTGATAAATTCCAATCTAGGACTTGATTAGCCATATGATCTGCAAACTAGTTTAGGATTCTAGGAATATGAGTAAATGTGATTGACTCAAAATTTCATGATAGAAGTTTAACTTGCAGGTATTTGTGATATAAGTATGGATCATGGACATGATACACATTGTTCAATTGCAGGACAATGAGATGGGAGTCCAATAGGATGCTCAAGTGACATATATGGAGGTGACTGGCCTATGAGAGGAGGCCAATGGCAATGACATATTCAAATTGGTTGTTGGTGGAAGGCCCGAGGCATATACTACTAGAGTGAAATAATACATGATCTAGGGTGTAAATTTCCCAAGGTTCCGAAGCGAGATTTCAATTCAAATGAATGACACCATCGATATACCCGATGTGGTAAGTAAATGGAGGTTTCATTTGTCAAAAATAGAACAAAGGATTAGGCCCATGTCGTGACAGGGCGAGGTGGGAAATGTAATAAGAACCTAAGGTAGGGTGGCTACGATTAAGGGTATAATTTATTTAGGTATAACTCATTGACAGGGTCCTTGTGTGTGGTTCCTTCGGGATGAACCAGAATGTAGGCGCCTTTAGTGAGTAAATGACGAATGATATAGGGACCCTGCCAAAGAGGTTAAAATTTTCTGTGGTTGAGGGTGTCATGGGAGATATTGTAGTCTAGTGTTAGGTATCCTTTGGAAAAGGAATGAAGGGATACTTGACGATCAAGGATGACCTTCAACTATTTCTTGGCGGCTTCATTGTTTTGTAGAGAGGATCATCGATCCTTGTCAAGATATTTGAGAATGAGAAATCGTTTCTCGATGGGAGGGAGGACCTTGATTGTGGTGCGTAGAGTAGGTATTTCACATTCTATGGGGAGGATGAATTCCACCCCATGAATGATATGGAAAGGCATGAAACTAGTGGCATTTTTTACTGTTGTGCAATATGACCATAAGGCCGAGAAAAACATGTGATGCTAGTTGTTCTTATGTTTATGTATTGTTCGCTGCAACATTGTTTTGAGGACTTTATTGACTGCTTCAACTTTCCCATTTGACTGTGTGTATTAGGGGGATGCAAATTTGTGAGAAAATCCTATTTTGTTAGAGAGTTCATTGGAAACTTCATTCTCGAAATTTTTTTCATGGTCAGACACTAGCTGGAGGGGAAATCCGAAGTGGGAAATGATGCAATTGAAGAAAAAATGAGCAGTCATGTACGCTGTATTGTTGACTGTGGTCTTGGCTTCTGCCTATTTGGTAAATTAGTCAACAACGACTACAATATACTTGTGCCCATTGCTGGATGGGGGGTTGCAAGTCATGAAATCAATGCCCCATTTATAGAAGGGACTGATGGTGATAAATGGAAGGAGAAGGGCAGGTGGTGCTCTGACTTTGTGCACATATAATTGAAACTTGTTGCAGTGCTTGACTACATCGATGCAGTCATGGAATAGGATGGGCCAAAAGTAACTGGCCCAAACTATTTTTTGTGCAGTAGACATGCTAGAAAGGTGACCTCCACATGCACAACTATTACAATCATTGAGCACTTTGTCTACTTCCTCAATGGTGAAGCATCATTGGAGAATGGTGTCGACGCCTCTATAGTATAAAACTTATTCGATGAGGAGGTAGTGTGAGGCTTGGTGGCGGATTTGATGACGGTCATCTTGGGAGAGGAGAGGGCCAAAATTTTGCATTCGGAGATAGACAAGAATATCTCCATACCATGGGTCGTTAGATCAAATGAAGAATAAATGTTCATCTAGGAAGTTTTCATTGACAGGGGGGTCAACTAATTTGGATGGTAAGTCAACCATGAGTTCTAATAAAATGAGGGATTTTTTTTTCTTTTGGGATTAGTGAACTCTAGATCGTATTCTTGGAGGATGATGATACAATGAGTGAATTTTCCATTGATTTGGTGGAGACTAAGCATATAGTGCATATGGTTGGAATTGTCCATTGCTATGGTAGTGCAAAGAAGGAAGTAGTGGCACAACTTCTGAACTATGAGGACGATAACGAGGGAAATCTTCTCCTCGTGATTGTATTTGAGAGGGGCCCTTGAGAGATTTTTTCTAATATAGTAGATGACGTGTTTGTGCTAGTCATTTCCTACATGGACAAGCACTCTTGCAAATGAAACTTTGGAAGCGGACATGTACATGATATAATTGTAATTTTTTAATGACAAAATCAACAAGCTAACAATTCTGTCATACACTTAACAACCTAGAGATAAATGTCTTGCATGAACTCTGATATGTCTATAACTCACATTCAAAAATTTTCATAAGCAGAAATACACATTGCTAAGTAATTATGAAGCGTAAATAAACACAATGAACAACATTCAATCACCCATGAATAACTCACAATTTAGGCAAATTCCAGGGAAAACCCCAATGTGGGGAACCCAAAGAGAGAGAGAGAGAGATTCTATTAGTTTTAGGAAAGATTTATCAGCAGCCACAGTACATTTCTAGCAAAGAAAAAAACCACTTACAACACAAAAATAGTCCCACCAAAAATCTTCCTTGTAATCTGTGCCAAGTCTGTACAACTGTATGAATTTGATGAAAACAACACCTCGATAAATGTGCCAGAAATAGGTTGTTGTACCTTGATATCTGTACGATAAACCTTCTTTAGAAAACCTAGAAAAATCTACCTTGAAAACCATGCCAACTCTTGCATCCATTTCCAAGCCAAGGTTTGATGTTGTACATCCTGTATGGATCCATACAGTATGGCTTGTTCAACAAATAACTCAGTTGCTCTCCAAAACATAAATTTTTTCCTTGGGATTTGTGCCCAAGTTCTCTTGGGAAATGTGCCAACTCTTGCTGCTCACTTTTCTCTCCAAGCTCTCCTAAGAAATCTCTCTTTCTCTTTTTCGCAATGTGTCTTGCACACTACCCAATGCATTCTTTTATAAATATGAAGATGACTTTTTCCCTCCAAAGTGTCTTTTCACCTTCCCCAACCCTAAATCCAAAGGCCAAGATATAATCTTGTCTTTTTCAAGATCAAGGGTCATGATTCAATCCCTCCAAAATGAATCACTTAAAATATTAAAGTACATTTCACTTTATTACATAAGTGCACTTTATGAAATAAAGTCACTTTAAAATTAGAAGGTACACTTTATTAAAAAGTCACTTTAACAAAAGAACCACTTTACAACTTTATAAAAACCCATTACAAAGTTAAGTGCCTGGTAGTGTCAACATAAGATAACATCCACATACAAGACAAAACATGCAGTGTACCTCCCGAGATAAAATTCTAACACTCCCTCTTAGTGAGGGATGTACTCGCTGCCATCTCTATCATCTGGTCCCATTACACTGTGCTCTGTAGGAGGTCCCTATGAACCTGGAGTTATCCTCAACACCTGCACAAAACTTGAACTAGAAGATCTTCTCCTAACAGCTACCTGGAACCCTGAGCTCCTTGGATAATCCACTCCATCCTGAGCATTGGTTCGACCACACTGGTTGAGCCTCCTGCCAATTCTCAGAAGAGACTCTCTCTCTTCTCTCAAAATGCAAGACTGAATATTTGGTCCCACCGCAGTCTTAGGAGCCTCCTCATGTTCCTCATCCGACGCTGAATCATACATTGAAGGATGTCCTCACAACATATACAACCTATTCACCCGATCACCAATCAGCTGTAGTTTCATCGAGTCTTCTCCCTCCCTGTAGATAAAGACATGTTCCCTCTTGAACAATGTGCACTATCCTACATCCTCCAAGGCTGAGACTAAGAGAAAGTTAACCCTCAACCCTAGAACAAATAGAACACCATCAAGCTCCAGGAATACTCCATACTCGAGTTGGAATATAACCCTTCCAACTCCACATACAACTCGCGCCATACCACCTTCATTTACCACCTATCGGTTAGGACCTGTCTTTGTGATATTAAGGAATACTCATTAGATTACCATCATGTGGCAAGAGACTCCACTATCCACAATCCATGTGATATCACCTCCAAATCCTCCGCTACCGACACTAGAAACTAGGGTAACCAAATAAAATTCCCTATTGTACTTAGAAGAAAAGTCCTCCATGGCTTCTGTAGTAGCTATCTCAAGCCCCTCCGGTTCCTTCTTCTTCTTCTTCCTCTCAGGACAATGGGAAGCAAGGTGCCCCAACTGGTTACAACAATAACATATGACTTTACTCAAGTCCCTCCCAGAACTTCCTTTCTTCTTGCTCTTATCAATAAGAGCAACATTCTCATCATCTCCATATGTCTTCTGTCCACTTCTCTGAGATCGTTCCTGGATCTCCTCCTGAGTGAAATCATCCCACAGTCTACTCCAATTTGGAAGATTCTCACGACCCACTACACACTTCACAAAGACTTCCCATTCTTTGGTGAAGCCTTTCAAGGCTATCCTCACTAAATCTGAATCCAATATGACCTCTCCAACAACAACCAACTCATCTTTCACTTGAGATACCTGGGTAAGATAAGAAGAAAAACTCTCCTCCTTACGCACCTTGGTATCATGCAACTTAGCCTTCAAGGCCATCTTCCGGTTCTCATTCTTCACCTCAAATAAGTTCTTGAGTGCATCCCACATCTCCTTGGTTGTATTCTTCTTAGCCAAGAATGGGATAAGGTGATCCTTCAATCCATCCAGACTAATCCTTTGAGATTTGGCCTCCTTGACCTCATGCAAATCCAAAGCAACAAGATCTGCTGCAGGAACCACAACAAAAGAACTGGCATAGTTCCAAATCTTTTTCTCCTTGAGAACAATTGACATCCAGACCTTCCACTGCAAATAGTTGGAAATGCCATCCAACTGATCCTCAAATCTAATGCATGCAACCATATTCCCTGTCACAACTCAAGGAAAGAAATCACAAATTTTCCCCCTTCAAACTTGCCCAAAAATATCATTGTTCATTGTCACTCAGAGACAAATCTCTGATACCATGCAAATTTTTAATGACAAAATCAACAAGCTAACAATTTTGTCATACACTTAGCAACCTAGAGATAATTGTCTTGCATGAACTTTGATATCTCTATAACCCACATTCATAAATTTTCTTAAGCAGAAATACACATTGCTAAGTAATTATGCAACGAAAATAAACACAATGAACATCATTCAATCACCCATGAATAACTCAGAGATTTAGGCAAATTCTAGGGAAAAACCCAATGTGGGGAAACCCAAAGAGAGAGAGAGCTTCTATTAGTTTTAGGAAAGATTTATCAACAACCACAATACATTTCCAACCAAGAGAAAAACCACTTACATCACAAAAACAATCCCACCAAAAATCTGCCTTGTAATTCATGCCATGTTCGTACAACTGTACATATTTTCTAAAAACAACACCTCGATAAATGTGCCAATAATAGGATATTGTATCTTGCTTTTCATACGAACGACCTCCTTCAGAAAAACCCAGAAAAATATGCCAACTCTTGACTCGATTTCCATGCCAAGGTTTTCTACTGTACGGCCTGTACAAATCCATACAATACGACATGTTCAACAAATAACTCAGCTTCTCTCCAAAATAGAAAATTTCTCCTTGGGATTTGTGCCCAAGTTCTCTTGGGAAATTTTCCAACTCTTTCTGCTCACTTTCCTCTCCAAACTCTCCTCAAAAATCTCTCTTTCTCTTTTTCTCAATGTGTCTTGCACACTACCCAATGCATTCTTTTATAAATATGAAAAATAAAATTTTCCCTCCAAAGTGTATTCTCACCTTCCCCAACTCTAAATCCAAAGGCCAAGATCTAATCTTTCTTTTTTCAAGATCAAGGGTGATGATTCATTCCCTCCAAAATGAATCACTTAAAATATTAAAGTACATTTTACTTTATTAGATAAGTGCACTTTATGAAATAAAGTCACTTTAAAATTAGAAGGTACACTTTATTAAAAAGTCACTTTAATAAAAGAACCACTTTACAACTTTATAAGAACCCATTACAAANAAAAAGATAACAATAATCCTTATCATAGTATGGGGGACTAATTAAGGGTGCTTTGCTGAGTGCTTCTTTGAGAGAATCAACGCAACTTGAGCATGTTGGTCCCATTGAATAGGGATGTCACACTGTAGTAATCATAAGAAGCCGTGGGAGCAGATAGCATAATAGGGAACAAAACGCAATAAAAAATTATCTTTTCCTTGGAGGATCTGTAATTGGCATAGGATCTGTAATTGGGAGGAGGGATCTCATTGATGGTCTGGACCTCAAGGGGATCGACGGTGATGCCTTGTTGGGATATGATGAATCCCAATAGGCAGCCTGCAGTGACACAAAAGATGCATTTCAGGGGGTTGAGACGAATATTGTATCGTCAACAACGTTCAAAGATGATCAGTAGATATTCTATGTGTTGGGATAGCTATTTAGAATGAGCGGTGAGGTCATCCAAGTATGCGATAATAATGTGAGATAGATCATGAAAGGCATATGCCATGGTGCATTAGAAGGTGGCTCTAGCATTTTTGAGTCTGAAGGGAATCACTCAATATGAAAATGTGCCCTAGGGGGTTGTAAATGCGATTTTGTATTGATCCACGTGAATAATTTGAATTTGGTTACAGCTGGAAAATCCGTCCATGAGTGACAAAACTTCATGGCCAACACAAGCATAAATGACTTGGTCAATGAACGTTGTAGGAAAGTTGTCTTTGGGACAATATTGATTGAGTACATGAAAATCAATCTGTACACCCTAATAGTACCATATTTTTTGTTGACATGGATCGGGTTGGAAACCCATGATGTGTAGGTTATCGGGTAGATGAAGCATGCCGTAAGAAGTTTATCATTTTTCAGATTTAATAGAGATAGATTTGGAAGGGTGAAGTGGCTGTTGATTTTGGTGCACGAGAGAAACATTGGGCCATGTGTCGATACCATTTTCCACAATGACCGGGTCTAATCTGGGCATCTCGGTGTAAGACTAGGTGAAAAAGTCCCAGAATTTCTGGAACAGGGCCTTATATGTTGTGATTTCTTTGAGAGAGCATGTGGGACAAAGACTGAGTTCTTCCATGACATTAGGTTTTATGGAGATGTCTATTTTAATTGTGGGGGAGATATTTTCCATATTTCCTTGTTCAAAAGCATCAGGTGCGGGTATTGGATTTTTGACCCAGTCCACATGGCCATGGGGAATGGAATCCTTAGCTTCAATGGCACAAACTGGGGCATCTAATTGTGGTTGAAAGGTGTTGTGAGCAATAAAAAAAGATTGGTGGTGAAAGGCATCCCATGGGTAGTCTGGTGTGCATAGAACTTCCAGAATGTCGTCATGATATTGAAAAATGAATGAGTATAAGGAGTCTGTGACAGGTTGGACCAAGGTGTTGAGATCTGTGGAAATAATGGAAGAGACATCTATGGATGGAGGGTGATATGAGGATTGGATATTATCATTTGAATTCAAGGTGGATGGACCTATGGGAGGGGGAATGAGAGACTTCACTAGACATCATGAATCAAATATCTGTAAATGTGTTGACATGCACATAATAGATCTAGCTAAAAAATGATACACACATTTGCAGAGAGAATTGGAAAAAGAAGATGAAGAAGAGAAAGAATGGAAATAATTCTCATTAACCATTATGAATAATGAATAATTTACACATGATATACTCTGTATAACTCAATGAGTTCAAATTGAGGTGAACCAAGTCACCATAGTGGTGGTCTAGAGTGATTTGGACACACACCAGCAGTTATGGGAGTGAAATGCCACCTATTCTAGTCTCTCAGGCAGTTACGGGAGTTAACTTTCACCTAGTTGAGTTAACTAGTCAACTAGTCTTCAGTTAACTGACTGAACAAAAAGTAGTGAGGAGTGAACTCAAGGAATTAAGGCTAATGTGCCACTTTGGTGATGATACCAAGGCAAGGTCAAATTAGCATGGTGATGATCCCAATGTTTCATGGTGATGATCCCAATGCAACATCTAA
>SNQJ01S0171952.1:16788-31296 GCA_010110895.2 Picea sitchensis
GAGTTGGCCCATCGTGGTAAATTTGTTGGATGATTCTTCCAGGGAAGAATATAAGGGGGGTTCCTCAGGGAGAGCTTGTAGTGTTGAAGTAGGGATATGGTTGGATGATTCCTCTAGGGGATGATCATCTGGATTATCTATGCCATCTGAGGTAACGATGTAGACTTGATCTACACTTGGGGTGGGAGGGGTGTACCCTTTGTATAAACCAATTAAGTATGGGTTGTGAAATATTCCTGGTCCAACATTTACCATGGGTAAAAGGTTAGCGCTTGAACAGATAAGGGGAAGTATGTTATCGATGTGGCCTAACTGATTTGGTTCATAATGGGTCAGTTGGTCAATAGTGATGACCTTCCTATTGTGAGGGAAGAGTATGGTGTGAAATATAGAAGATGTTATTTCTTGCATGGCGTACATGTAGCTTCATCTAAAAAGGATATTGTAGTCTAGTTGGGCATCTATAAATTCAATACCAATGAGGATGGTTTTTCCCCCTAATTCCACAGGGACATTTTGGTAAAGACCTTCTAGTTAGGAAGTTCTCCCATCGTAAGCTCGAAGTGTGATGGTTGAGGTGAATAATTTAGGGGCTCCCAGTTGTTTCCATACATGTTTGGACATGATGCAAGTGGATTCCCCCACATCAATGATGCACCGATGGACAATGATGTTTCTGATCTTGACAAGAATTTGGAAGGAAACTAGACATGGAAGACGTGGGTCTGATTTATGACGTGGGTCTAATTTGTCTAAGTTGAAAGTGATTAGATGGGTGTCTATTGGGTCTACTGCTCCCAATTGTGAAAGCAAAGCCTTTATTTGGGAATGACATGTTTGTAGAACCTCAAGTATTGACATGGCAGTGGGTGATTGTCCGAGGTCGCAACTAGGCTGTAGTTGTGGGCAACCCGGGCATGCGGGTTATGCACATTCCTACGTAGTGGTTCGTGAGGAATTCGAGTGGTGGATTTAGTGTTGGGATGATTAATCATNCTGAGGGCATGTCGTATTGGCGACTGCGAATGTTTAAGAGGATTTCCTCTTCTGTGGTGAGAAGGATGTTGTGATCTGTTGAATTATTGGTTTGTGGTTGGAGAAGTTGAGGGAACTGCCATGTATGTTGTGGGTGGGGGGCGGTGTCTAGTTGTGTGTTGATGACACCTTGGTGAGGGATCACATTTTGCAAAACCATTGATGGTGGTTGTGGCATGTAGTTGGGAGGTACCTGCTATGGACCTTAGGGAGAAAGAGGGAGTGGGGGATTCATAACTTCCTTCATTAGTTTGTAATCAACTATTTGGGGACAATGATGGGTGTAATGGATGTACTTTCCACATAATGCATATGGGAAATTAATTCAAAGGTTATTATTCCTTCCTTGCTGTGGTTTTCCATTGTTATTTCCCCCTTGGGGATTTGGGTTAGCCTGGTTTTGGTTTCCCCCTGCTGGGGGTTTCCCCCTTGTCCTTGGTTTCTATTCTTTCCCTTTATCTGGTTGTTGTTGGGTTGATGAGGGGGATTGGCTGTATTCAACTATTAAAATGCTTGAACTTGTTGAGTAGGAGAAGGTTGAATCAAATTTACCCTTCCTTACTGTTGGCCATGTGTTGGGGTAGCAGGTTGAGGAGGACTAGGGAAGGGATAGTAAGGGTTACCTTGGGTAGGTATGTACTTGTTGTATGAAGTGGAGGTGTCGACCATGGGGTTAGGAGTATATGTTGTGGATGGAAAAGGTACTGCATGTTGTATGTGTACTGGGTGAATGGGGGGTGTAGGTACTGGTGGTCCCATGATTGGACTGGGGGTTTCCATGAATGGTGGTTGATGTGGTGGGGGAGGGTATTATGGGTTTCCCCCATATGGTGATTTGTATGGATTGGAACCATACATGGAAAACAATTGAGCATGTGGGTGAGAATGGGCCATGGACTCGATCAACCCATTGGTAGTGTGCGATGTTCTTGGTTTGTCTTGACCAAATGGTAGAGGGTGAAGAGAATTAGGTAATACAGTGTAAAGGTACCCCAATTAATAGTAAATTAAGTCAAACTGTTGGGCCTTGATGATGGCCTCATCTTCAGTTTGAGGGAAATTAGTGGCAACATACTTGGTGAGGAGAGGGACTAGTGATTTAAGAAACCAGTCTAGTTGTTGTTGTGGGGTGGTATATGCTTTGCAAATATTATTATTCTTCGCTATTCATGAATGTGATCGTCTATATAGATGGCCAAAGTTTGTTTGAATTATGATAGGATTTCCATGCTAGTTTCATGGCGCACTAGGAGTTGGAAGAAAGATAGGAAGGATTTCTCCAATGAATCAAAGGTTGAGTGGGACCCAGGTTTCTCATCCACATACCACTTAGCAGAGGGACCAACGAGAGTTCTTTGGAATAATTTTAAGCGAATGTAATCTTTCATAATGATACTGTAAGAACACAATAGGTGAAAAGACATAATGTGACTAGTAGGGTATTCTCTAGGCTTGCCTTCGAATTTGGGAATATCATAAGGTATATTAGTGGGCATATTTGTCCAAGTGGGGTCATATAATATGGGATCATTTTTTTTTGGGGTCAAATATGTGATGTTGAGAGATTCCAAGTATGGAATGGATGGGGGAGTACCAACCATGGTATATGATGTTTGGTAAAATGTTCCTTATGAGTATGGTTGGGGGATTTTACCTTGGGATGAAGGTTGATTTCCTCCTCCTTATGGTGGAGGACTAGTAGGCAGAGTGTTTTGGATAATAGTTTCAAGCAAGGTAGATCCAAGAAATGAAGATCCTAGAACTGTAACATGGTTGTTATATTCTTTGCAGTGAAAGTCTATTCGAGGTGAATCAAATGACGATCAAAGTCGAGGTAGATAGGCAACAAATTGAAGGTAGAGGGAGTCGACCAGGTAAATTCAAAGTCAAATATATTGATGACAAGTAAACCGACAAGAGGTCAAAGTGCAGGCATGAGACGATCGGCTAGAGACCAAATGAAGGAGGACTGGTAGTTGACTGGTAAAACTGACTTGTATTCGATTGTAACATAATCCCTGGTTTTATAGGATTTGTAGTCAATGATATGCATGGATCTGTAACCATTTTTGGGTGCCAATATTTAGGGTTTTTCCTGTTGTAAAGCCTATAAAGAGTTGTGTTGTAGGGCCGTAAAGACTGTTATTGTAAGGTGATCATATAGTTCACTTTTGTAGGTTAATGCATGTGTAGGTATAGGTCGCTGGTCATGCATATGTAAGATGAATTGGCTACATGGTTGTTATTTCCTATGCAAGGGGGTATGATGTCGATTATTTCTTAGGTGTGGACCAATTTCAAACATGTAACCTTTTATTCTAATTGAATAAGAAAACAAGAGAGCAACATAATCAACAAAATGATGGTTTTCCCGATTAAGGGTTTCAAGGGTAAAATATTGGTGTATTGTGTGATTGCTTGTGTCATTTTCGTTCTTGATTAAATTATTATTCTCTTCTGCTAGGATTAGTGTGGAAGTGCTATACATTTCCTAACATGCGGTATCATAGCTTAGGTTTTCCATGAAAAGTGGGATATCATATCGATGTAATGCTTTGGTGAGTGTATCAGATCTTGATTTGCAAATCTTGAATCTGAGAACTAAACCCTAGGTACAATAGGATTTGTAAGTCATAAATTGTGTTAAAGATCATGATAAATAATGGCGAGCAGTTCTAGAATAGGGATAGAAAAATTCAATGGCTGTAATTTTGAGCTTTGGAAGCTTAAAATGGAAGATCTTCTTGTAGATCGAGAACAATGGACAATGGTTTGTCCAGTTACCCAACCAATAGGCATGTCAACATAAGAATGGGAGAAAATTGAAAGAAAAGAAAGAAGTATGATATGTATTTGTCTTGTAGATTCGGTGCTGTTGAATGTCTCAGGTGAAGATTCAATCAAGAAATTGTGGGACAAGATGGGAAGCTTATACCATTCGAAATATCTGGTAAATAATCTATTTCTCAGAAAGAAACTGTATCTTCTGAGGATGAGTGATGTAGTTCAGTGATTGTGCATTTAAATGTGTTTAACACTGTGTGAATCTAGTTATCTCCATGGATATTAAGATCACTGATGAGGAGAAGTGTATCAACCTATTATTTTATTTTCTAGACTCTTGGGATAGCTTAGTTGTGGCTATTGGGAGAAACACAACCACACTAGCTCTAGAGGATGTGGTTTCTTCTCTGTTGTTGAAAGAAATGAGAAGAAATAATATGGAAGGATTGACCAAAGATTCTCTGATAGTGAGAGGTCGATCAATAGACATAGATAAAGGAATATTCTCCAATAGAAAGTATAAGTCGAAGGGTAGATCTAAATCCCTGGTTTAGTCGATGCAAAGATGATGGAAATGAGGTAAATCTAGGCATTATAAAAATGAATGTAAGTCGAAGGCAACAAAAGGCAATGTTGGATCTGACGAGAAGGAATCAATTGAGAGAAAGAAGACCTTAGAGAAGGGAGGTGATGTGTACCTGGAATCGACCAGTACATAGTCAAATCAAGATGTTTGGTTGATCGACTCAAGATAATCCTATAATATAAAACCACATAAATAATGGTTCTATGAATATGAACAATATGATGGGGGTGATGTGTTCTTGGGGGATGAATCGACAAATAGAATTGTCAGAAGAGGAAGAGTCTAACTAACATTGTAGGATGGGAGGAAAAGAACCCATCTAGGTCTGCTACACATTTGAGGTTTGGAAAGAAACTTGATATCTGTCAGTAAGATGAGTGATGTAGGTGTGCATACTCTGTTTAAGAAGGATTCATGTAATATGGTCACAGTTTCAATGGTATTAATGAAAGGAGTTTAGATTGGTACCCTATATAAGTTGTTAGGGAATGTCAACTTGACTAGGTGCAACAACATCATTGATCCTGAAATCGAATTGACTTGATGTCGACACAACAAGACTCGACTCGAGCCAAGTTGGTTCAAACCAACTCGACAAGACATGATAAACTCGACCCGACCAGGTTATGGCACGAGAGGATGTGACACATTGGAGAAAAAGGACTTCGATCTATGCAAAGAAAAGGTATGGTAGAAGGTTTTCCTGAATGTGGTTTAGAATTCGACTTTTGTGAACATTTCATATATGGGAAACAAAGTCGGGTGAGGTTCCCATCTGGAGAGACAAGAGAAAGTGGGATTCTAGAATTGGTGCATAGTGATGTCTTTGGCCTGGTTATAGTGCCTTCACTTGGTGGATCCCTATATTATGTCTCCATAGATTATTTTTCTAGGAATACATGGATATATTTCATGAAGAAGAAATCAAAGGTTTTCAAGATATTTAAGGAGTTTAAATCTCTTTTGGAAAACCAGACAAAGAAGATGATTAAAGTGCTAAGAACTGACAATGGTGGTGAATTCCATGGAAAGGAATTTGATAAGTTCTGTAAGTAGTGTGGCATAGAATGAAAAAATACCACACCATATACCCCACAAAAAAATGGAGTTGCTGAGAGAATGAACAGAACGTTGGTGGATAAGGAAAGGAGCATGCTTAGTGGTGCTAGGCTCGCACAAGAATCATGGGTGGAGGCAGTCGAGACTGCAAGATATTTGGTGAATAGGTCTCCTTTGTCAGTGCTAGGCGACGCAAATCCAAATGAGGTATTGTATGGTAAGAAGCCGTTGGTGGCACATCTCAAAGTATTTGGGCGTTATGCATTTTTGCAGGTTCCCAAGGAAAAGAGGAGCAAGTTGGACAAGAAGGCAGTCAAATGTATTTTCATCAGATATAAATAAGGGATGACAGGATATAATCTCTAGAATCCTGCATCAAGGAGAAAAATGTACATTAGAGATGTGGTCTTCAGAGAATTCAGAGGTAAATATGAGCCTGAGGAAGCTGTTCAGACTGAGAATAATCCTGATATGGTGCGGTTTTAACTGAGGAATGAAGAAGATGATTCATATGAGTCGACTGAATCTGAGGAAGAGGTGGAATAATAGACTTCGATGGTAATGAGGTCAAAAAGAGAAAGAAAACCATTTGAAAGGTATATTCCACTCGACTTCTATTCCACATTGATGTTAACTTCCATCGAAGATGATCCCGAGTCAGTTGGTGAGGTAGTCAACTCGGTAGAGGGTAAAATCTAGAAGGACGCCATGGTCGAAGAGATGGAATCCTTGCACAATAATGATACATTGGATTTAGTCAAGTTACCTAGTGGAATAAATCCCTTTGGTATAAAGTGGGTGTTTAAGAATAAGATGAATGTCACAGGACAAGTTGAGAAGTTCAAATCTCGACTGGTAGTGAAAGGATATTCCTAAGTTGAGGGAGTCGACTTCGGTGATATTTTCCCCCTGTTGCAAAACTAACTTCCATTAGAGTACTAATGTCTCTGGTTGCAACATTTGATCTGGAGATAGAACATATGGATGTGAAGACAACTTTCCTACATGGGGACCTGGAAGAATAAGTCTACATGAAACAACTTGAAGGATTTGTAGTAAAGGGAAAAAAAGAGTTGGCGTGCAAACTCAAAAGATCCCTTTATGGTCTAAATCTATCACCAAGGATGTGGTACCAAACGTTTGACACCTACATACTTAGTTTGGGATTTGTGAGAAACAAAGATGATCACTGCATATATTATAAGGAAGAAGGTGGGTGTTTCATATTTGTAGCTTTGTGTGTCGATGACATGTTGCTGATTGGAAACAACATGGGTGTAATAAAGAAGGTGAAGAAGCAACTATCCTCCAAGTTCAACATGAAGGATCTCAGTGCATCTAAATTCATTTTAGGAATGGAAATTAAGAGAGATTGAGCCACTAGAAAACTCTGGTTGAATTAGATGAAGTATATTGAAAAATTTCCAAAACAATTCAACATTCATGATTGCAAACCAGTGAAGGTGCCAATTCCAGTGGGAGCAAGGCTTATTGCTAAGTAGTTTCCAAAGACACAAGAAGAAATAGAGGACATGGCACATGTTCCCTATGCAAGTGTTGTTGGGAGTCTAATGTATGTGATGGTCTGCACTCGACTAGACATTTCCCATGTAGTGGGAGTGTTGAGCAGGTACATGTTGACACATGGAAAGGAGCACTAGAAAACTGTCAAGAGATTATTTAGGTATTTGTGTGGCACAAAGGACTATGCTATATGCTACCAAGGAAAACCTAGAGGTGACAGTGGTAAATTAAATGTACATGGCTTTGTTGACACCGACTGGGATGGAGATCTGGATTGACAGAGGTTGACCAACATATATGTCTTCAAGATGTTCAATGGACAAATAATTTGGATGAGTAAGTGACATGCGGTTGTAGCATTTTCAACAACAGAAGCTAAATACATGACGACCACTCATGGAAGAAAATAAGTCGTATGGCTTCAAAGGTTGTTTTTAGGAATCGTGTTTGAGCAGAGAGCTATGAAGGTAAGTTGTGATAGTCAAAGTGTAATATTTATGGAAAAGAACCCTTCTTATCATTCAAATACTAAGAACATTGATGTACAATAACATTTTGTAAGAGACATGGTGAAAAGTAATAAGGTGCTACTGGAGAAAGTAGACACATTGGAAAACATAACAGACTCGTTCACCAAGTCTGTGAGTGCTATGAAGTTCTCTTGGTGCAGAGAGGCAATGGGAATTGATGCCCTGGGTATGTGTGCGAAATTTCAAGAATCACCTGTTTCAGCAAAGAAGACAACAAGTGGGAGAATGTTGGGTTGTTATATTCTTTGTAGTGAAAGTCTAGTCAAGGTCAATCACTTGATGGTCGAAGTTGAGGTTGATCATTAGAAAGTTGAAGGTTGAGGGAGTCAACTGGGTAAAGTTGAAGTCAAATATATATATGACAAGTCAATTGACAAGAGGTTGAAGTGCATACGTGAGGCGACCAACTAGAGACCGAAAGAAGAATGGCTGATAGTCGATTGGTAAACCCTACTTGGAGTCGAATGTAACAAAATCCTGGATTTTGTGGGATTTGTAGCCAATGATATGCATGGATTTGTAACCATTTTTGGGAACCAATATTTAAGTATTTTCCTATTGTAAATCCTATAAAGAGGCATGTTTTAAGGCTATAAAGGATGTTGTTGTAAGGTGATCATAGGATGCACTTTTACATGTTAATGCATGTGTAGGTATATGTTGCTGGTGATGCATATGTAAGCCGAATTGGATACATGGTTTTTCTTTCCTGTGAAAGGGGGTATGATGTTGATTGTGTCTTAGGTGTGGACCACTGTTAGACATGTAACCTTTTATTCTGATTGAATAAGACAACAAGAGAGAAAAACGCTCAAAGGAATGTTGGTTTTCCCGGTTAAGGGTTTCCAGGGTAAAATCTTAGTGTACTGTGTGATTGCTTGTGTCATTTGCGTTCTTGATTAAATTTTTCTTCTCTTCTGCTAGGATTAGTGTGGAAGTGATTTGAATTTCCTGACAGGTTGGTAAAATGTTCCTTGTGAGGATGGTTGGGATGTTTTACCTTGCGATGAAGTTTGAGTTCCTCCTCCTTGTGGTGAAGGACTAGTAGGTGGAGTGCTCTGGATAGTGGTGTCAAGCAAGGTAGATCCAAGCAATGTAGATCCTAGAACTGTAGTACTGTTGTGCTGATGTATCAACTAAGTGGGGAACACCTCCTAAAATTGGGGGGAGGTTTTTCAAATGTCTAGAACGATGGGGATGCTGTGGTTCCCCTATGGTTATGGACTATGTGTGGATGTGTGATGGTGGTGATAAGAAGAACTGCTAGAATAATTTCTTTACAAATTACCAAAACAATGTGTTCATAAATTGCATGCAATCAAATGGTGACAATCATACATATAACAACAATGTAACTGGTAGTTTGGTTGTTTTTTTTTACTCCTCATGGGGGAATATAAAAAAGAATGCATGTGTCCTATTCGGCATAATCTCCTTCCTATAAAATTGCATTGGACCTCCAAAACATCACTCGTTAGTGGGGACGGAACCCACTTGAGGAGATACTAGTGAAGTGATGAACAAGTTATAATGAGGGATGAAGGGGGCATATCCTAGAAGTACTGGAGATGTTTCCCAAAAAATGTTCAAAATACGATTGAGGTGATATTTCATCCCACAACTGCCACCTTTGGTAGATAAAACATATAAGTTGGTCGCTAAGTCACCTCGATTAAGCACGACATTTAGATTTTAGGCCTTAGAAATAAGTCACAGGATGGATTCTTTCCAAGGGTTGGGTGACCCAAGGAGGTACACATAGAACAACTGGAACTTGAACTTCGACCCTTCAAAGGTGTCTCCTTTCCTTATGGTGTAGGAATGCTTGATTGGGAGGATTTTGGTATCCTATTTCACAACTTTCTAAGTTTCAATGAAAAAATGATGATGGGGAGTTATTTGGATGCCTATCCCCAAAACCGTAACTTAGAGTACCAAATTATTTTGTGTTCCTCTTGTGGAGTTTAGAAGTGGGTTGATTATGTTTTCTTTTAGGATGTGAGAGTGGGTAGTGAGGTTGGGGTCATGGGCCAACCTCGTTGATTAAAAATGGTGTGCACAAAAATATCTTTACTAAACAAATGAATCCCTGAATATGATCTTCCCAAATCGCTTATGAGCGCGGGAAGAGCATACTACGGTTTCAAGTATCTAATGAAAAACCTTTTGAATATGTGATGTGTGAAAAAGTGGTGGTGAGTGATGAATTTTTAATAAGTTAAGTGAAAAAAATTTGGCATGTGGACATCACGTGGTCCTTTACAATTGTTGCTTACTTGTAACTTACTAGATTTCACAAACAATCCTTGCAAAAATTAAAAAAATCCCTAGGAAACTAGCATGGTGGACATGTGAGTCCTTACTTTTGAGCTTTAATATCCCTAGAATGTTATCTAATCTAAGAAATATTTGAAACTATTCCTAGATTGTGAACATGTGGAAATGTGTGGGCCCTTACAATGCTTTAAACTTACTAGGGGGTTTAGTCTAAGAATTTGAAACTATCCTAAGATTGTGCACATGTGGGCATGTGTGGGACCTTACAATTCTTTGAGATTATGTTTCAAAAACAAGATAAGAGGTATTGTCCTCTCCTAAAATGGTTGGTTTTAAAGCGAGAGGGAGGTTTCTTCAAGAAATCTCTTTTTCTGATTTCCAAGACCACACAAGGGTACGAGGAAAGAGCATAATCCAATATTGTCTAAATAAATTTATAGTCTCGAATTAATGTGATGGTTTTGTAAAAGAAAATCTTTTAATGAAATTCAAATGCTAAACTTTAAGCCATCCATGTGGAAACCAAGGAAATCAAAAAATTCTATGATTCTTTTTAACCCCCCTAGAAGTCTATGTGTGACTAAGTTATCTATGCAATAATGAATCTCAGGCCTACTTGTTATGGATTTTACAAAGTGCATAAAAAAAATCTAAGATAATGGAAAACAATTCAGCCTCAAAATCCCTTACAATGTAGTGAAAAGAGCTTCTGTGTGTCTTTATGCACAGACAGATGTACAAAGTGCATAGACCGCACAAAATGAAAAAGATGCAGATGCACGGTTCCATGCAACTATTTTTCCTGGACTCACGCGCATGTAGGAAAATGATGGGCTAAAAATTTAAAATGAAATCCTCCAACAAATGGATAAATTGTAGTGTCTAAAGGGTAGGTTAAGTCAGGTTTTAACCATGCAAACACCAACGAGTGAGAATAGAAGGTCTGAGAGCCCAAACATGGATGAATTTGATCCCCACTCCCCAATATGGTCACCAAATTGTTGGGTTCTTTTTTTTCACTTGGGTGAGAAAAAAGAGGACCCTTAATTTCTTAGTTGGACTAGCTAAACAACACAAATAATTGGTTAGCAGGTTAGTAGGCATGCAAACAATGAAACATATATTAAAGAAAAAGAAAACAATAAGAAAAGAAACATGAATTAAACAACTATCAACAAGAGATGCAAGACATTGAACAAAAAGAGTTGGTATCCAATAGACACAAGTCTTCTTAATTTGAGAACACCAAGAGAAGAAATGTGGGATTTGTGAATCCCCTATTCCTCCTAAGGGAGGGCCCTTGAATCCCTCAAGGTAGAGATTCTACTCTCCTATTCTAACTTGAAAATGGTGAAGAAATGTATGGAAAGGATTCCCAGAAGGTGGAAAGGTTTCCCTTTGCTATACTTGCTAAAACAATTCTTGAGAGAATTTAATGGTTTCTCCAAGAAGATTTGAAAAATATAACACTACAATAAACTTCTTCCTCTTATGCATACAATGATGCTCTATTTATAGGAGGATGGCTAGATATTTCACAACTAGTTTCAAGTGTGAATGGGGAGGTATTTGAAAGTATCTCCTACCCTTTCAGTGATCCCAAGGTGGAATTTTAGGGAACTTTTGGGGTATGGTCGAGATCCACTTCATCCCATAAGTGGTTGAGGCCTGACCAAAATCATCAATGCGTCATTTTTTCATCTGCGTGGGTTTCTTGATTTCCAATCGCATGGAGTGCACACTGTGCGCATTGTACAATGTGTTAGCCTGCACGGATGCACGGATGCTGTCTTTGTTGAATGTGCACGAAAATTTAGGATCTTTTTGTATAGTTTTATGATTATTTGGACAAAATGATTGTGATCCTCCTGTAATTATTGGTTGCATGATGTATTTTTGTTGATTGTAGCTTCATCCGTTGTCTGTATTTGTATGAGAAATTTTTGGCGATAACACCAAAGTTGTAATTGTTAAACAAATAATTCCATTCTTTCAAATCACTCAACTAGGTAGGCAATCCCCTGTATTCGATATTCCACTGCATTCCTATAACTCAATATTCCTATAGCATTTACTATATTTCCATGTCATACTCCACTATGGTACTTCTTGTCTTCATGTTGACATCAATGCCAACACGATATTTCCATAAACCAACAATATGGCCCATGAATTCTGCTTTAGAAGCTCGAAAGGAACATTTAGAATGTTTGAGAAAGAGTTGATGCTGAGAAAGTAAGTGTAAGACTTGATCCACATGAGCAAGATGGACTTGCCAAGTTTTACTATAAATGAGGATATCATCAAAGAGGAATAGTACAAAACCATGGAGGAAAGGGTGGAAGACATGATTCATGAGGCTTTGGAAAGTGGACGGTGCATTACATAGGACGAAGGGCATGACCTAGAACTAATAATGGCCTTCATGAGTACAAAATAATTTTTTTGGAATATCAACCTCCTTCATACATATTTGGTGGTATCTAGAATGCAGATAAAGTTTGGTAAAGAATTGAGCACCACTCAGTTCATCCAAAGGGTCATTAATGAAGGGAATGGGAAATTTATATTTGATGGTAATTTTGTTGAGGGCATGAAGATCAAGGCACATGCACCACATACCTTATTTCATGAGTACCATGACCATGGGAGAATAATAAGGGCTTGTACTGGAGTAGATGAAACCTGCAACTAACAATTCTTGAATAATTTTCTCAATCTCATTTTTTTTGGGAAAATGGATGGTGATAAGGGAGAACATTGGGAGGAAGAATACCAAGGACAAGTGGAATGGAATGGTCATGGGGGCCATGGGAGGGTGGGAGTCCTTGGGGGTTTTCAAAAATAGATTGGTGTTTGGAGAGGGTAAGATGCATGTTGGGATGAACAATGGGGGAGGGAGTATTAACTGCTTGAATGGCATGGAATTAGGAAATAATTACTGAATGGCCCTTTTTGAGGAGTTTCTCGATTCGGTGTGAACTAAAAATATTGGGGGAACATGTTGTGATGCCTTGGAACTTGTACTTTTGTCCATCATTTTGTAAGATCATGTATAATTCCTTTAAGTTCATGGTGGTGGGGCATAATGTGCATAACCAGTCAACACCCAAAATAATGTCACAATCACCCATTTCAATAGAAAACATGTGGGATTTAAAATTATAATGACAAATTTGTAGGCACACATTTTTAATATGGCCCCAAACTTCATGGAACCACCACTAGAAATCATGATTTGGAATTTATTGACTGCATGGATATAGCAAAGGGTCTCTTGAGAAATTCAATGAGGATAATGACTTTTGGATGCTTGATATAGCCAATTAACTTAAGGGTTTGGGGAGATAAGATACCAGTGAGATCATGCAGAGAGATGAGGGGTTCAATATTTGGTGGATCATAGGGATGGTTGTTATCATTGACCCAGGGAACTGCTTCAAGAGGGGAAACATCACCATCATATTCAAAAAATGTCCTAAAAAATGGACATAAAAATATTTTTCTTCTTACATTTGCTCCCCATAAAATACTTTTAATCACAATTGTAGCAAAGACCCTTAAGTTAGAATTCATCCATTTCCTCCCTGGTTAATTTTTGGACCTTAAGAGGAGGGGAAGGAGGAGTTGGATTAGTGGGTCGGGAACATGGAATAAAGGATGGATTTTTGAGTTGAGAAGAGACTTCTTATTGTGCTTCCTTGGCTCAATGAGTAGCTTCAAGCCAAGTTTGGGGGTGAGCCATTAGGATGTGAGCTCAAATGTCATCCTTGAGGACACTAATAAAGAATTCACTAAAGAAGGTGTCCAACATTCCTTTAGTTCAGAAAGCCAATTTATTAAAAGTAGTGACGTAGTCTTCAACTGTAGTAGACTGTTTAAGATTGGTAAAATGACCCAAATGATGAGTATCTGTGTCAAATCATTCATAAATGTATGCAATTGGGTCTAAGAAATATGCCCTTGGTGTGAATTTTTACGCCATTTCCACCATTTCCATCATTTTGGATCCAAATAAAGGACACTGACACAAAGTTTGATCAAGTCATCAATGATGTTGTGCAATGAGAAATAATGTTCCATTTGAGTGACCCAACCTGTGGGGTCCGAGCCATGAAATTTATTAACCTCAAATTTAGGAAGATGCATGTCATGAGTAAGGGGGTTAGAATGAAAGGACATGGAATGGGATGAATCAACACCCTCTTGGTGTGAAGGTTGTTCAGAGGAGATAAGAGCCTAGGATTGCAAAACCAATGTGGTCGAGGATTTCATATCAATAGAGAGTGTGTCAAATGTAGTGATCTTGGAATTTATGGTAGCAATTTCTCAAGTAACTTGAGTGATATTGTGATTGATATAGGCTTGGGATATTTTGAATGCATTTTATATGTTGTTAAAGGAATTTTCTAAGGAAGTGATGCAGTTGTAAAATTCTTGGTTGTAGGTGGCCATCCGAGAGATAAGATGGAAAGAATAGGGATAGTGGGTCCGCACAAAAAAGGTTTATGAGATATTGATATCATTTTGATCAATGGAAAAAGAAGAATATAATGAGAGGGGTCCCAAATAAGGGTGCCAATGAGGGTGGGTGGGTCCACACAAAAAAGGTGTATGAGAGAGGGGTACCACAATGATTAATGCAAAGAGAGGAATCTAATGGGATAGGTCCTAAATAAGGGTGTCGATGGCACCACTATACTCATTTTTTTT
>SNQJ01S0171955.1:0-20475 GCA_010110895.2 Picea sitchensis
CTTTCTCACCATAAAGCATAATAATGGAGGAAATTTGATAATTAGCCAACAAAATGGATATTATCCAACAAGGTATCACTCAAATATGGAAAACCAAATCCAACTTATGAAACCTAAAAATCCATGTAATCCAACCTATAAAATCTAAACCCTCGAATGGAGTGTCAACAGGATTCACATTCTCAACGGAGAGGGTGGCGCCTTCCAAGCTTGCGCCGATCACGTGACTTGCACCTGACATGCCCCTCTACATTTATACCCCCCTGATGATTGAATGAAACATTCATTTCTTAGATCTTGGGACTCAATGCTCCAGCATGCCATTCTCTTCGTTTTATTCCAAGCGATGGATGAACGACCCTATGGATTTCATCTTCGACCCATCTGGTGGCTCTCTANTCACAAGCCTCTACTACACTACCTTCCTCTCCAGTCCTACTGGTTATGCCTCGCCTTCAAGGGAAACCAAAACGAGGCCAAGTCTGGTATCAAAACCACAGGCGTATGGCCAACCGACCCTCTCCTACCAGTCCTCAGTCACCTAGCTCTTCGTCATCCTCCTATGCCTAGTCCTCCTTGGGTTAGAATAGCCTTCCTCCACTGCCTTCGCCTTGGGCTTGTCATGTGGAATGGTTTGACCTCCATGGTAATTCTTTGGGCTTTGCACATGGCCCAATCCAAGATTTGTCTTCTTCTTCGCAACTAGCCATGGTCCCTCTGGCACAACCACCTAAGTGTTTCGTCCCCTTGCCACCACCCTCTCCCCTCGTCGTGGAACCCTTCTCCCTTGCCCCCTTTGTCGGAACCCTCTGCTTCCATGGAAGAGCCTCCTGGGAAATATTGCATGACCTGGTTTTTACCGTCAGAAAGGATGTTGACGACCTACACTTTCGGTTGGAGAACATGAACAGGCGAGGGGAAAGAACTGAATCTCTGTTCACATCCTTGCTCAACTCTCTGCACTCTCTAGATCTGAAAACCCATGCTCTGGAAAATTCAATGATGATCCTTGTTCCAGGTATCCAGGTGGTGACAACAAGCGACGTGGCAAAGAGAAACCACTAGCCTACATGAGAGACTGCATGAGCACATGTGTCAACTCGCATGCTTGGTTTTGTTAATTAATTTTGATTCTTGAAGATTACTCTTGGGTTGTTTATGGTGCCTTGCAAAGTATTTCCAGTTTGATTTCCTAGAGTTAGTCTTTTTTGTTCTTTTAGTTTTCATGGCAGGCTCAATTGAATAGGTTTCCCTACTTGATCCAGAATGGATCTCGAAGACAAGATGGGGCTCAAAAAGGCCTAAAAATAAAAGTGTTCAGAATCTCTTCAAAACGTATGTGTGCGTAGGCCTCGTCGATACAAACCCAACGCAACTTGAACGGGCTCAAACATATGTCGTATGCGAAAGCTATCGTGGTTTGTTCATTTCGCCAAACATGCAAAATGTGATCACTGTACAGTCTGTATAGTGCCACGTGGCACCTGACTGTATAGGTCGTATGGTCATACAACTGATGTGGAAGGGTGCATTGGCATGCTGACATGGACAAGTTGCTAACTGGGAAAGTACAGGTGGATGAGTGAGTGGGTGACACGTGGCACCATTGCAAGGGTGACATGTGGCACTGGCTTACGTGGCAGGTACAGTGGATGATGACGTGGAAGACACGTGGCTGGCATATGGTCGAATCATGCATTGACATGTGGCAGTTAGTTGGCCTATGGTACGGTGACATGTGTCCTAGTCATGGGCTTCCACGTGGTACCCATTCATTGGTTAATGTTTTTGGAAAAATTTGTTTTGGAGTCCACCAGGTTCGAACCGTGACCTTCATGGGTGCCAGAGTCTTCACATAGGCCGGGGTACCCGCCCACCTATACGATGGTTCTTACCACTATATTTTTCATATATATTTATATTGCATTATGTCCCGTTGGTGGAGGATAGGGATGGGGCTAAGCCCCAACCCCCGACACGAACCACCATAGAACCCTATCGTGTGACCTGCGGTTAATTTTTTGGTGCGCGTTTCAATATATCCCAACCCTCGATTCAAACTCCTATATGATGGTGCCATATAACCGATGGTCTATCGCTTGGTTTAGATGATAAGGGTTGGCGCTCGGTCGGTTGGGCTAACCTGTCGACCAAGGCGCACGACCATGGGTGCGGGTCCAATGGCTAAACTATTGTTAGAGTGCATGGGTGCATAAGCATTGGGCCATATGGCCATGCCACAGGACCAGGACCCTAAACTAGAGGGGCCAACGTGTCAAGCATTTAGAGCTAGGCCACATGGAGGCGCCTAGGTGACCAAGAGCGCGGAAAAAGGGGCCGCGCCTTTTAATTTATGCCTATAGTGGGTTTAAAACTATATTGTATGATTTTTTATGGATTATTAGCTAGTTTTGGGAGATTTAATCCATTTTTGGAGGAACTTGGGCCCTTTTTGAGGCCAGATATTGGGGAGAAGTTGGGAGGTGGTTACCAACTTTAGGCCTATATAAACCAGAGGATATTGAAGCCATGGGAGAGAGTTCAAAGCAGAGAAATGATGTTGAATTATTGAGGCAAAGCCATTTATATGCAGGGAAGCTATTGAGGAGCACACATTTGCGGGCCATTTATGGGAGCTTCGTTCATTTGTTTTCAGTGCGTCAGTTTTGATGGGTTTTTGGGATCTGGTAGAACAAGACCAACTCATTTTTGTAATCCATTGAAAATTTTATGATGTACATTTGAATCTTCGAACAGAAATAAGAAAGCCTCAACCACAGAGATAAAGGCCCGGAGATGTAGGCGAGATTGTCGAACTTCATTATCACTTTGGTGTTTATGGTTTGTTGTTCTTCATGCTTATTTCCAGATCTGTACATGTTTATATGGCTGCTATGTTTCTTCATTAAATCTTCCTCTTTCTTCAGTTTCCTAAATGGTATTTTAACTCATGCAAAATAACTCAACCATTATCGTTTAAAAGATCTTTTCGGATCAAGTGGTATCAGAGCTAGATGACAGTTGGTATTTGAGTTTTCATGTTTACCAAGGAAAAGCTCATCTTAGTAGGGAAAATGGCATCTACAGAGGGACTTTCTCATGATGAGAAGGATATGCAAAAAACTCTTGTAGCCATGGTCAAGATGGTGAAAGTGTTGTATGAAGACTACTTGGAACGAAAAAGGTCGGTTCAAGGGAAATCTTCAAAGAACGACAAAAGTGAAGAAGAGTTGAAGGAAGTGCTTTCTACACCCAATTCAAAAATAATCTCTGAGGTATACAGTGGAAGTCATTCATCAATTTCGCATAGTTCCCATCAAGATGGTTCTTTTGGTGCATTTGAAAAACATACAAAAGGTATAGGTTTGAAATTGCTAACCAAGATGGGTTATGAAGGAAAGAGCCTTGGAAATAAGGGCCAAGGTATTGTTAATCCCATAGAGGTTGTGGAAAGACCTCGTTATTTAGAATTTGGATATGGTGAAGAGGAGATTAGAGCATTCTCCAAGATGGGCTCTAAAACATCGGAAGCAAGTGATGCTTCAAATGACCAACTTAAGTCATTGCGGGAATGATTCACGAAAGGTGATGGTGTATCACTCCTTGATAGTGATAGTGAATGCAAGTCATCTCCAAAGCAAAGTGAAGATAAGCAAGACAAGTATAATGTTTATGGTTGTTCTAATTCTCTTTTTTATTATAAAAAACATAATCATGTAATATGAAACTTGTGGAATATGTATCCTTGTACTTTTTGTCATTCACCCAAGCATTGTGTGGCCAAGTGTTGGAAGAGACAATATTTCTACAGGAAATATATGTCAACCAAGAAGGAGACACGACATAAAGACTCAACTCCACAATGGAAGAAACAGAAGGGAAAACAAATCTGGATGCCAAAAACCCATTGCACTTATTGCAACAGGGGTGGACATCAAAAGGCTAAATGTTGGAAGCTTAATCCGAAGCTTCGTCCAAAGAAGGACAAAAGGATTGGGCATGTACTCACCAAGGAAGAGGAATTACCAGCGAAGCAAGAGGAACACCATGAAGGAAAGAAAACAACCACTTGGTTTTTCTAGAAGTGGATGTCACATCTTCATTGTATTTTTCTTCCATTAATGTAATCACACATGTTGAAATGGTGACCTCTTATAACATCATTTTTGTACAACATAGTGTTTTGTTTTTTTCCTTATGAGTATATAATCAATAAGGTCCATTTTGTAACCTTTTGGAGGACCAAAACGTCTTTAGTGGGGAGGTGTGATCCAGAATGGATCTTGGAGCCAAGATGGGGCTAATAAAGGCCTAAAAATCAAAGTGCTTAGAATATCTTCAAAATGGACATGTGCGTAGGCCCTGTTGACACAAACCCAACGTAACTTGAATGGGATCAAACGAACATCGTATGCGAAAGATATCACGGTCTACTCATTTTGCCAAATAGACAAAATTTGATGAATGTACAGTCTGTACAGTGTCATGTGGCAGCTGACTATACAGGTCGTACGACCATACAATTGACGTGATAGGATGCGTTGGCATGCTGATCTGGACATGTTGTTGACTGGGCAAGTATAGGTGGACGAGTGAGGGAGTGACACGTGGAACCACTGCAAGGGTGACATGTGGCAGTGGCTTACATGGCAGGTACAGTGGATGCTGACATGCCAGACACGTGGCTGGAAGATGGTCAAATCATGCACTGAAATGTGGCAATTAGTTGGCATATGGTACGGTGCCATGTGGCCCAATCATGGGTTTCCACGTGGCACCCATTCATTGGTTAATGTTTTTGGAAAAATTTGTTTTGGAGTCCACCGGGTTCGAACCGTGACCTCCATGGGCGCCAGAGTCTTCATATAGGCCGAGCTACCAGCCCGCCTATACGGTGGTTCTTACCACTATGTTTTCATATATATTTATGTTGCATTTTATGTCCCGTCGGTGGAGGATAGGGCTGGGGCTAAGCCCCAGCCCTTGGCATGAACCACCATAGAACCCTACAGTGTGACCTACGGTTAATTGTTTGGTGTGCATTTCAATATAGCCCAACCCTCGATTCAAACTCCTATACGATGGTGCCATATAACTGATGGTCTATCGCTTGGTTCAGATGATAAGGGTTGGCGTCCAGTTGGTCGGGCTAGCCCATTGACCAAGGTGCACGACCAGGGGTGTGGGTCCAATGACTAAACTATTGTTAGAGCGTGTGGGTGCATAAGCGTTGGGCCATATGGCCATGCCATGAGACCAGGACCCTGAACCAGAGGGGCCAGCATGCCAAGCATTTAGCGCTAGGCCACATGGAGGTGCCCAGGTGACCAGGAGCACGGAAAAAGGGGATGCACCTTTTAATTTATGCCTATAGTGGGTTTAAAACTATATTGTATGATTTTTATGGATTATTAGCCAGTTTTGGGAGATTTAATCCATTTTTGGAGGATCTTGGGCCCTTTTTGAGGCCAGCTCTTGGGGAGAAGTTGGGAGGTGGTTACCAACTTCAGGCCTATATAAACCAGAGGTTCTTGAAGCCATGGGAGAGATTTCGGAGAAGATAAATGTTGTTGAATCATTGAGGCAAAGCCATTTTTATGCAGGGAAGCTATTGAGGAGCGCACCTTAGCGGGCCATTTCTGGGAGTTTCGTTCATCCGTTTTCGATGCCATCAGTTTTGATGGATTCTTGAGATCTGGTAGAACACGACCAACTCATTTTTGTAATCCATTGGTACTTTTATGATATACATTGGAATCTTCAAACATAAATAAGAAAGCCTCAACCACAGAGACAAAGGCCCAGAGACGTAGGCAAGATTGCTGGACTCCATTATCACTTTGGTGTTTATGGGTTGCTATTCTTCATGTTTATTTCCATATCTGTACATGTTTATATGGCTGCTATGTTTCTTCATTAAATCTTCCTCTTTCTTCAGTTTCCTAAATGGTATTTTAACTCATGCAAAATAACTCAACCATTGTCATTTAAAAGATCTTTTTGAATCACTACTGGGTGATTCCGTCCATATAGTTTAATTTTGTTAATCCTATTATTGATAGACCAACTGAATTTACAATTCAATACAAACAAAACCTTGGTATGACAATTGATACTATAATTTATGTTTATAAAAGATAATATATAAATTCTTACTTTAAAAAAAAACCTTTAAAACCAAAAAATCTATATAAATGGATAATGACTAAACCCTAGTAAAAAAAATTCTAAAATACACAATCTCCACAATTACTTTCACCATTCCATCTATACAATTTTTTTTCTTTTCTTTTTAAATAGAACTTTTATCCTACATCTAAGGGGAATTGAAATATGTCCAAATTATGGATAACCATATGAAACACATCAAATTAAGGGTAAAGATTTAGGTAGGTGTCATCTAGAAGGCCATTGAAATGAGTATATAAAGTGGAATATAGTTATACAAATAGTAGTTGCATTGCACAACGTCAACGCGTTTGCTCTACTGGCTACCTGCTGTTAAGTTGCCTACCATGTTACAACAACATTAAACGCATATTTCCTTTAAATAATTCACGATTTTCCATGACAGACATTCGTGCGACGTGAGAACAAAACCATTGGGAGGAAGTCGAAGTCAACCATGATCTTTTAGTGAAAGATAAATCAATTTATTTATAAAATATTTTGCTTCACATGTCAAATTCAAAGTAAAAGCAAAGTACATTGTCAAATCCCTTTGATAAAAAATATATAAATATATTTCAATTTACCACCTTAAAAAATATTTTATTTTGAATTAATTTTAAAATATACCAAATACAACAACTCTTTTTTCCCAAATCACCTAAGATCAAGATTGGTAAAGGAAACCACCAAATATCAAGATTAATAAAATAGCTAAAATTGCCTAATCATTTATCTTAAATTAATTTCAAAATAAATCAATTTCAATAAAAAAAAAAAATCAAAATCAGCATATATGAAAATAGATGGATAGAGAAAACCATCAAATATTAAGATTAGATTAACAAATAAAAAAATAAAAATTAAGTAAATGAAAAATGTATATCAAATTTAATAATCATTAAGCAAAATCTACTTAATATCAATATCATAAATGAAAGAGTCAAGATTAGATAAAAGTCAAATAAAAAAGGAGAAGAATAAAAATGAGAATGATCAAAGATTTTAATTAACAAAAATCAATTATGTCAATTTCAATCATCAAAATCAATTATATAATAAAAAATAAAAAATATAATTACAAGAAAATGAATACTAATATTTATATTTTAAAAGGTATTCATATAAATTTTGAAGAAAAATGTTACAAATTAGATTAGGAAATAAAAAGTCAAAATTAGATAAATGAAAGAGTTAGAGCCAAAGGAACATAAGAATGATTGAAGATTTTAATCAACAAATCAATAATGTAGATTTCAATCAACAAAATCAATTATATAATGAAAAAATAAAAACATAATTATCAACAAAATTAATTATATAATGAAAAATTAAAAACTCAATTAAAAAGAATGAGCATAAATCTTTATATTTTAAAAAATTGCAAATGTTATATCCATATAAATTTTGAAAAAAATGTTACAAATTAGATTAAATAATAAAAAGGTAAAAATTAAATAAATTGAAAATTCATAATAAATTTAATAATTTGTTTAAAATAAAATTGTCAATCTTATATTAATATAGATTTATTTTTTTTTTAAATAAGATTGTAAATCTTATATCAATATAGATTTTTAACGAAAATGTTACAAATAATTTATAATAATAATGGGTTAAGTTTATTTAAATTCATAATTTAAAAAAATATATATTATATAAAAAGGATTAAATAAAAAAAACTTAAAAATTATTACATGGAAACAAAATTTTATAGTCTAGAATGAGAAATTTTATAATTTAGGATAAGAAATATTTATATATCATAAAAATAAAACATGGAAACAAAGTAATTGTTTTTTTATTATTTTTTTTGTAATTTATAATATTAATAAATATGTAGAAAAAAATAATTGTTTATAATTTTTTAACAATTTTTGAACAATTCTCTCACCACAGAAACCTAATTGATCAATATTTAAATTATTGTAATTTTTTTAATATTTTAAATATTTATATCTCAATGATGTTTGAGATTGCATCTTTGTTATAAAAATTGTAATAAAATTGAATAAATCTATAAATTTTTATAACTTATGATTTTAAAATTAAATACATAATCTTTTTTAGGATGTTTAATGTATTTCTATAGAGTTTAAAAAGAAGTTAAGTTAAAACTTTTGAAATTTGATTTAAGTATTAGAACATTATAGAAGATGATCAAATCAATAGTATTGATCATATTAAATCATGTGTTATTGTAAAGTTAGAGTAAGATCTCCAATAACAATAAAATCATTAATGAAAAGAAATGACAATAAAATTATTAATAAAAAGAAGTTGATATGTGACAAAAATTTTATCAATCTTGATTTAGAACATGAAGGAAGACTATCAAATCAATACTATTGATAATATTAATTTACAAAGTGTAAATACTATTGATAATATTAATTTACAAAGTATAGAGTAAAATCTAGAATAACAATAAAATCATTAATAAAAAGAAGTTGAAATGTTACAATTTTTTTATTAATATTAATTTTATTGATCAAAATTATTTTTCTTACTATATAAATTTAGAAAAAAAATAATTAAAATTAAGACCAAAATTCACAACTAAATTATAAAATTACAATAAAAAAAATTCATAAAATTGAAAAAAAACAATATAATAAAAAAAAAACATTATTTTTTAAATTATCAACCAACCAAGTTTCATAATTTAATCACTCTTCTTAACTTGTAAAATTGCCAAAACCTTGATGTAATAAATTCATTAAATGTATTTTGGTCTTTTAGGAAGTTTTTTTTTAAGTATCAACAAACCAAGTTTCATAATTTAATCACTCTTCTTTAACTTCTCGAATTACCAAAACCTTAATGTAATAGATTCATTGAATGTATTTTGGTTTTTTTATGAAGTTTTGGCTGAATCAGTCTCATATATTTCAATCTTTTTAAGTTTTAGATAATTGGAATACGACCAAAACCCTACACAATGCACCGTCAACAAAATCATGATCTACGTGAAACCATTAAAAAAAATCCATAATTTCCACCAATCCCTGAGAACTTTTGCATTTTGATTTATTTTTAATTCGAACCCACGCTGCATTCTATGTAAATCAAAATCATTCTATGCATGCATGGTGGAAATTATGGTCGTTTTCCAATTTTATAAGGTGGTAGTTTAATTGTTCTATGTTTTATGTTTTGATTTTTTTGGATATTTTCTATTTAATTTTATTTGAAATTTTCAAAAAAATTATTGAATTTGTAAATTTGAATAGTTAATTCTGTATAATTCAAAGACTTTATGAATTTTTTTGGATAAATCTATTTCTACATTTAAAAATGCAATTTAAACAATATAAAAATATAATTTCATCCAAAATCAACCTAATTCCAACCATAAAACACCAAAACTTATATTAAAACTTATATTAAACCTAGTAAATAAAAGAGTATCCATTATTGAACTCTTCAATCAATTCCATTATTGGACTATTCAATCAATGTGACTGTTGGAAGAGAAAGGAACAGTTCACAATTTTGAAAGGGAGTGACCGTTTGAGCCTTAAAAACCCTTGATTATCTTTCCCGAGAATTCAGTATGAAAGAGACGTGTTTTTATTTCTTTTCCTACTGTCACGGAATTATGGAGCTGTTTCACTGCAGTAAGTTTTTTGTGTTTCGAACACACGACCAATGAAAAAGCATGATAAGTACATAAACCGACACGGCTCCAAATGAAAATAAAAGTTTTTTTATATTATCGAATTTTNTTCATTGAATGTATTTTGGTTTTTTTATGAAGTTTTGGCTGAATCAGTCTCATATATTTCAATCTTTTTAAGTTTTAGATAATTGGAATACGACCAAAACCCTACACAATGCACCGTCAACAAAATCATGATCTACGTGAAACCATTAAAAAAAATCCATAATTTCCACCAATCCCTGAGAACTTTTGCATTTTGATTTATTTTTAATTCGAACCCACGCTGCATTCTATGTAAATCAAAATCATTCTATGCATGCATGGTGGAAATTATGGTCGTTTTCCAATTTTATAAGGTGGTAGTTTAATTGTTCTATGTTTTATGTTTTGATTTTTTTGGATATTTTCTATTTAATTTTATTTGAAATTTTCAAAAAAATTATTGAATTTGTAAATTTGAATAGTTAATTCTGTATAATTCAAAGACTTTATGAATTTTTTTGGATAAATCTATTTCTACATTTAAAAATGCAATTTAAACAATATAAAAATATAATTTCATCCAAAATCAACCTAATTCCAACCATAAAACACCAAAACTTATATTAAAACTTATATTAAACCTAGTAAATAAAAGAGTATCCATTATTGAACTCTTCAATCAATTCCATTATTGGACTATTCAATCAATGTGACTGTTGGAAGAGAAAGGAACAGTTCACAATTTTGAAAGGGAGTGACCGTTTGAGCCTTAAAAACCCTTGATTATCTTTCCCGAGAATTCAGTATGAAAGAGACGTGTTTTTATTTCTTTTCCTACTGTCACGGAATTATGGAGCTGTTTCACTGCAGTAAGTTTTTTGTGTTTCGAACACACGACCAATGAAAAAGCATGATAAGTACATAAACCGACACGGCTCCAAATGAAAATAAAAGTTTTTTTATATTATCGAATTTTTAATAATTTTCATCCGATTTAAAATGAACTAAACCCTAAAAACATTCTCCGACAAAATTCTATGTTAAAATCCAATTGTACCAAACATCTCTACCAAACTATTATCAAATTTAATCATATCTAAATTCCAGGGACTCTACCAAACTATTATCAAATTTAATCATATCTAAATTCCAGGGACTCTTCTTTCCTTGATTAGTTCTCTTAGTTCTTGTGGGTGTGAGAATTCTAACCTATAGGACTCTTCTCATGTGGTGTTTATTCTCACCTATATTATGCTTTTTTCAACGAAAAAGATACTCTTTATATTCATAAGGATATAAGAATGTACAAGGTTAAAGTAGTGGATAAACCACCAGAAAACAAAAGCTATGCCGATAAAACAAACAATCCATAAAAGTCAAAGATGAAATCATGTCAATCCGGGTCCATTCCCGATCCCATGGAAGGGCAGCACTCAAAGCAAGTTGCTCAATCAAAGATTGATCACTCTGGAAGGTCCTTTATTGCCTTCTTCCCATCTTGTAAAACAAATGTGCCCCGATGGCAAGAATAAAGCTCTTTTAGAAAGAGTATTAGCCTCGTTGTTTTCCTCTCTGTAGATGTGAGAGTAGGTAAGATTATAAATCAACTGAGTCGCTTCACGAGTTCTCTCCTTCCAGCTCACAAGGATCGCCACATGGAAGTCTGCACGCCCACTCAACCAATCAATGATAATTTTGGAGTCGCCAAGTAGAAGAAGCTCATTGATATGTAGACGACTTGCCAGAATAAGTGATGCCCATGCTCCCATGAGTTCTGCCTTCATGTTGGTACTGTTCCCACAATTTAGAGTCCACCTTAAACAAGTATGAGAGTTTAAGACAATTTTCCCTCCTGCTCCACAGAGTAAGCCATTTTGTTGTGACGCTCCGTCAAACCAGGCCACAACTTTATCAAGTGGAATTTGAAAAAAGGTCCTGCTAAGTGATGTAACCAGTGACTGGTTTTTACTCAAGGCCATCTCAGCGCTGATGAAATTGGCAATTATGTGAAAAGAAGGTGGCTTTTCTTCGAACAAGGCTATGTTTCTGGTCTTCCAAACCTGCCAGCAGAGATGTATTGGTAGCTGCACGGGGTTCTTTGTGACCTCCATCCATTTCTGAAAGCAATATGATAAGCTGGGACCCGACCATGTTGACATGAGTGATAGAGTTGTTGTTAAGAGCTGCCATAACGATCTGGTAAAAGCACAGTCAATGAAGACATGGTCAGTCGTTTCTAAGTTTGATTTGCACATGATACAACGACTGGGCCCCTCCCAACCCCGAGATTGTAGATTCGGCCACATCAGCGATTTATTTTCAATCAATAACCAAACGAATAATTTATGTTTTAGAGAACAGTCGCTCCTCCATATCTTGTCGCGACCTCGGTCTGTCGTTATGCTCCAGTATTTTGCAGCTAATGCACTATAGGCATTCTTAGCGGTGAGGGCGTCGGTTCTGTCCCCTCCCGTCCACAAGAGAAAATCGGGTTGATCCTGTAATCGGATGCCCGATTCCATTAGCCTACGTGTGTAGCCATCCCATTCCACAGAGAGATCGGCGTCCAGTTCTAATTCTTCGTTGTTGAGCCAGCAATCGTTCAGATGTCCCCCACTGGTCAAAGATTTGATCTGGAAAAGGAAAAAAAGACCTTTATTGTGCAGGTGCTCCAGCAGTTGTGTGGAAAGCAAGGCATGTTTGCCCATTCCCAATAATCTGTCCCTGCCAACTTCGATCGAAAATCCATTCCCCGGATTCCACGAGAGCTAATGAAGAATGATGGGAAGGGTCTTTAAGAGTTGTTTCTAGGTTTGTGAGCCTTCGATGGGTCTCTCAGTGGCCGATCTGATCCATATATGAACCGGTAAATGAGGGAAGTATTTTTCCTTGATTACCTTACTCTAGAGACCAGGCTTCATAAGAACTCGCCAGAGGGTGTTGGCCGAGAGTGCTTTGTAGAAGAAGGGCATATTCCTGAGACCCCAACCGCCCATCTTCTTGGGTTTTGAAATTGCCTCCCAGTTGCAGAGATGGTAACCAGAATGGTTCTTGTTGCCAGTCCAAAGAAAGGAGAAAATAAGTTGGCGAAGAGTCCTTAGCACTGTGACCGGGATGTGTGCTAGCACCATCCAATAGACTGGGAGGCTTTCCAAAATGGATTTGATGAGGATATATCTCCCTCCCATGGAGAGCAGCTTGTTACACCAATGATGTATTCTTCGTTCAAATTTATCTAGAAGCCATAGCCAATCTTTGCTAGAATACTAGGAGGATTTGATACAAAAGCCCAGGTAAGAAAACCCCTCCTTTAGCTCTGTTGTAGCAATATCGAACTGTTCTGTTAAATTTGTTAAGATTGGCTCCTGTGTATTCAAATCTAGGAAGACAGATTTGAGAAGATTTATCACTAAACCAGAGGTTGCGCAGAAGGTATTTAAGATGGAGTGTATGATGGACCATTCCGCAAGACTGGTCGATGTCAAAATTAGCACATCATTAACAAAGAGGATATGCAAAATGTGTGTCATCCCCGATATTTTAACTTCAGAAAGATGGCCCTCCGCTTGGCTGTTTTTGAGTAAGATACTAAGTCCTTCAAGGACCAAAATAAATAGCAGTGGTGATAGAGGGCATCCTTGACGTAGCCCTTTCTCACACCAGAATGTTTTGGTAGCTTCCCCATTTATCAGAACAGCAAGGGTTGCCGATTTAATGCAAGCTAAAATCCAATTAGTAAAAACTAAACCAAAACCACACTGAAGAAGAATAAGATGCAAAAAGTTCCAGTTGACGCAATCAAAGGCCTGTTTGAGATCCAGCTTGAGAAGAATGGCTTGTTGCTTCCTAGACTTTAAACTGTGGATGCACTCATGTGCAACACCAACTGCATCTAATATTTGTCTTCCTTTCAGGAAACCAAGTTGCTCCTCTGAAAGTGCCCTGGAGAGTAAAGGGCGAATTCGATTGGCTATGATCTTAGAAATCAATTTGTAACAAAGATTGCAGAGTGAAATGGGTCTATAGTCTTTGAAATGTCTAGGAAGATTTGATTTAGGAATCAAGACTATATATGTGTTGTTTAGCTGAGGATTGATCACGCCTCTTGTTCTGGCATCCTCCACGACGTCCAGAAGCTCCTGACCCATAATATCGAAAAAATGGAGATATAGCTCAACCGACCAACCGTCGGGTCCAAGACTCTTTTCTTTTTTGAAACCCTTGAGAACTGCCAATAATTCCTCCTTTGTACAGGGGGATTCCAAGGCTAGAGCCTCCTCGACTGTCACCATATTTGGGAAGCGATCAGCTAACTCCACATGTGCAGTAAGGCTAGGAGCCATGGTAACCTGAAAAAAAGTTTTAAAATGGTTGACAGCGGCCGTTTTGATGTTTTCCTGTGCATGATGTGTAGTGTCGTCCTCCGCTTCAATATCCCAAAGCTGTTTTCTAGAACAACGGGCACTGGCAAAGCAATGAAAGAAACGGGTATTTTTATCCCCCCCATCAAGCCAGAGCATCCTGCTCTTTAAACGTCATCTTTCTTCGTCTTCACGCAGGAAGGATGATCGAACTTTTTCCAGCTCACGATTTTTGTTGTTGATGTTCGAATTTGCAATATTCTAGATCTGTAATCGGTGTAGGGCCTCTAGTTCCTTTTCAATCCTGTTGATGGCGGCCTGTTCCGTTTTTTTTTTTTTCTTTTAGCCAAATAGAAGTTTGGAATTTTAAAGTGGATAATTTATTTACCAAATTACCTTGTGGATCTCCAGGAATCGAACGGGAATTGTCATCCCACGTCGATCTGACCAGGCTATTGAACGAATCCTCCTTTAACCAAAGGGGGTTGAATTTAAATGGTTGTCCTGCTCCATAACGTCCCAAACTGATTTGTAAGCAAATGGCAGCATGGTCCGATATAAAGGGGAGGTTTTCCCACGCGCGGCAGCTTCGAGATTGGGTTAGCACATTATCAGATATAAGAAAGAGGTCAATTCGCTTTGCTATGCTGGCTGATCCTTGTCTTCCGTTTCTCCAGGTGGGTAGAAGTTCAGTCGGTTTCAGATCAATCAGGTTGTTCTTGTAAAACAATTGATTAAAGAAGCTCATGAGTGGATCGTTGGTCGCTTTTTCACCCCATATCTCCAATGGGCTGGTGGTTAAGTTTAGACCCCCCACTATGATGAGGTTTCTTGCCGCCAAAAGCCCGAGTTCATCCAGTCTCTCCCAGAAGGCCTTGCGATCAGCACATGGGTCGTAGACATTAAGAATGTTGACAGAAGAATTAAGTTCAAAACAACTTCCTGACAGTAGAATCCCTCCAGGGTTGAGCATCGGTCTAAAATCAAAGAGAGATGGGTCCCATGCGGCCAGAAGTCCTCCCGAGGTGCCCACAGAGCTAGCTGCATAGATCAACCAGTTTGGCCGGAGGCGATGCATGAAACCCCTGGCTGCGGAAGCATTCACAAGTGTTTCTTGCATAAAGATAATAGATGGTTGTGTCTTCTCCAGTAGTCTACGCATGGAGGCAAATTTCAGGGCTCCTCCAACCCCTCTTATGTTGAGGGAAAGAAGGATCATGAATTACCACTAGCTAGGGCTTTTAATCCTCTAAGTGCCCCTTGATTTGTAACAGTAACTGTGTTGCCCGAGGCTTTCAATCCAGTCTGAGTTTTCTTGCGGGCACTGCGGGTTTTCAATGGTGAAAGTTCAAGCCCAATACCTCTAGACCAATGGGGGTCCGGCCCTGGTGTAGCAGAGAAGTTTGAAGTGGATGGGTGATCCGGTGGAGGTAGGGTCAGTTGAAATAAAGAATTTCCAAGATAGGTATGGATAGGTAACGAATCAAAAGGAAGAGATTGTGTTGTTGTAGCTGTCGGAAACATGGATTCTAGTTGTAGTTCTGATTGGGTCGGTTCATGGTAATCGGGTAGAGTATTAGGCTCTGATGGTTCAGCTATGTTTGTTGTAGTCTAGGAACCCGGAACCCTTGTAGATGAATCCGAAAGTGTTGGGTGGGTTGTAGGTGCAGGACGTGGGATGGAGGCGCTGTCAGTTAGGGAAGTCTCTGATGAGGAGGGCAGGGATGAAGGGTCAGGCAAAACCGGAAAAGAGGTCGTGGCTTCAACACCCAAGATCATGTTCACTTGATCAACTATGAAAAGTCTGTCCCAGGATGAGAGGGTACTATAAAGTGAGGGGAAGTGTAGCTGGATCTTATCTAATAAGGAAACATCAGAAGAAATTGTATCTCGCCGAGGGTTTGGTGCCTCTTCTTCCGTGAACTGGTTTGGTGATGAAATGTAACCGTCAAAATTTGGCTTTTCAGCTGGGTCCAAAACGATGTCCGGTGGGGAGAACTTATGGCAGTCCTTTCTCAAATGTTTGGTTCTGCGGCAAAAGGAGCATCGGAAGGGTAATCCAAGATAGTCCAGGTGTTGTGAGATCAGTTGATTGCGCCAGTCAATTTCTAAGATTTCTGGTAGTCCCGCCTGGATGTCGATTTCCATGTAGATCCTCGCCATTCTTCTATCTGCAGCAGTTGGAGAGTTTGAATCCACCCTTAAAAAGCGCCCTATGGAGGACCCAATAAGTTCTAGTGCTTGTTGGTTCTAGAGTTGAAGAGGTAGTCCGGGTAGAAGGACCCAGACATGCCTGTGGCTGAAAAACTCGGTTGTAGGATTGAATCCCAGCCTCCATCTTTTTAGCATAAGACTTCCTCCATCGATAGGCCAGAACCTGTCCAGAATGAGTGTTGAGTCCTCTGGATTTCTGAATATAAAGCCTATCCAACCTTGTTGCAACAAGTGAGTCTTGGGAATGTATCCAAGGATCGGCTTCCAATGGTTAGAAATCCAAGCATCCACGTTCTGCTTACATTTTTCTTTGTAAGCAAGCCTTCCCACCAAGGCGCACAGGGCCAGGTTGCAAGCTTCAATAAGACCTACGTCCATGCCAAGAATGGTTTGGGGTGTTTTAGTTTGGGCTTCTAGACTCTTTGTTGTCGCTTGTGAATGCCTTTTTTTTGAGAGGTAGGACCTAGAGGTGTATACCTCCCCTCAGGTCTGCTCCCTAGCTGGTGGATCCCTACCGAGCTTTGCTTCTGTAAAACAGACTGACTAGCCACTATAGTGGTACTCTTTGGAATCTCTACATTGACTGGTGGGTCAGTCTGGTCACTCGACGGAATAACAAGGCGTGTGCCTCCACTGATAATCTGTGTAGTCTCATGGGTATCATGTGACACAAGTTGAGTAGTTGGCTGTGTAACTGAAGCAGGAGTGGTGGGGCCAGGGCCCAAACCTATGGTGGCATCCGCCTTTCTAGTCCTGAAATGGTTGGAGCAGAGATCATCGATCGTTGCTAGCACTGTCGGATGATCCCATGGGTCTCCCATGTTGCCAACAGGTCGGTCCAGGCAGATAGGCTCACTAAAAACTTCTAGAGAGAAACAAAACATAGTCAAAAGGATAGAAACCAAAGGGTCTACTGGCTGTCAGAGAGAAATGGTGTTCTCTCCCACATCTGATGTTGACAGGTCAGTGAAGCCAGATAAGTTAAAAAGGGGGAGGTGTTCCAGAAAACTCAATGGTATAGTCTGGTCTTGTGCCTTGATGTAATGCAGAAATGTAGTCGAGAAAGTGGACTGTGCAAATACAGGTCTGCACAGTGGGACAGTCAGTAGTTGGGCTAGTTTAAAAGCAGAAAAAACCGGGAGAGTATACCGATCTGATACTGGTCTACCGAAACTAAATGCTGGGAAGTGAGGAGGTCACCGCTCGAGACTACACTGTAACCAAGTCGATAGATGGAGAGAAAAAGGCGCATAAGTGGACTGTGCAAAGACAGGTCTGCTCGGAGGGACAGTTAGTACTTTGGCTAGTTTAAAAGCAGAAAAAAACCGTGAAAGAAAACAGAGCAGAGACAGGTCTACCGAAACTTTAGTGCTTGGGAAGTGTGGAGGTCACCGCTCGAGGCTACACTGTATCCAAGTAGTCCAGACCGACATATGGATTATTTGGAATCGTCAATGGCGCAAGTGGTTCCACGCATAGTCACGCCTGTTTTGGGCGCCAAAATCTTTAGTGTTAACCAGTTTCAAATCTCTGCAATCGCCCGCCATTGGAACTTCAATATTGGTTAGCTCCTCCAGTTCACAATAGGGGACACTGACCTATATTATGCTTGCTAACACATTATATGAAATGGGAGATTCTTGGTAACTAGAGATTATTCTTAGTTTCTCATGATCTATGATTATGCATGTGCTTTTGTCAGTGGACTATTCTCCCGATTGTTATATGACTAATCCCTTTTCATTTCAACTTGTTGATTTTTATGATTAATCTTCTTCCTTCACTCCCCCGGTGTTGTTAGTAACTTTATTATGTGTGGGTTATGTTATTATTAGTCTATTAGTGCTCAAATATGAGAGTTATTGTTATATGACTCATCCTTTTTCATTTCAAATTGTTGGTTTTTATGACTAATATTATTCCTTCACTCCCCTGATGTTGTTGGTAACTTTATGATGTGTGGGTTGTGTAATTATTGGTTGAGTTGTGATAAAATATGAAAGTCATCACTCAAACTGGTATCTAGTTCAACTTTTGCACTAGTGGTGGAAGTTGGGAAAGTCGAAGGCCTTCAACATCTATTGCAAACTTTATTGGAGTTGTTCATTCCTTGACCAATCACCTTGGACTCTCTCATTCCACATATCATTGGAAGTATATTTTTATTCTTCTCCCTAGTCCCCTTGGGGTAGGTGCCACCCAACTTCCTTACCCTATTAAGGGAAAGCCTTTGACATTATCCTTGAATTATCATTTCTCTCCCAAGTGAATATCTTATTAATGGTAGTATGTTTAGGTGGTATTATCCACAAGAGATAGTGCGGTATGGATATCCCAAGTGGAAGATCTCATAGAACTAGCTTTGGTCTCTTATTTCTAACTCTAACCTTTACATGTCTTGGTGATTTCTAAGATTACTATTAAGATTCAAGTATATCATTTATAATTTGTCCCAATGGGATTTCACATGGAAGCATTAACACATATGTAAGTGCAAGTATCATGCTCTCTACTTTTCTCTATTTCATTTTCATTTCCATTTCCACAATTACTTTCATAGTCTAGTTACAATGCTTGATTGATTGTGTGGTAGTTAGTTTTGTTTTCCTCCCATTATCCCCTAATATCTCTTGTTTTGCATACATTGATGTTTGTCACCTTTCTTTTCTCTTTGACTACATTCCTTATTATCATATTCCCAGAAAGTGACACATCTGCAGTTTTATTTTTCATTACCATAGGGGTATGGTGGGACTCCATGATGGTTATCAAGTAAAGCCTCATCACATGGTGATTCCCTCCTTATGTCAAGGAAATTTTTCATGCTACCTTTACCAATGGGAACCTCCCTATTTTCTTATTCATCTTTTCTCTCTAATTGTTCTCACCATATGTTATTTGTGTCTTCTATTGACTCTTTCCTTTCAATTTTCTTCATGGTAACTCCTATGTTTCTACTCCTTGAATTTCAACTCCTACCATGGGGACAAAATGTTGCATTTTATTTTTGCACTTAATACCAACCACACACATATCAATTCGGATATCATTGCATGAGGTTTCCATGATGCATTAGCCATACATGACCCACCTTATAGAAACACTAAGGTCCTATTATCCACCCCATCTATGGCTCAAAGTGTGCTAAAGTTGTTCCTTTTGAGTCCCTTACTATGGTAGACATATGTGATTATTGTTTCTCATTTCGTGTCAAGTGCCATGGTAGGGTCACCCTTTTTCCTAGACTTTATTATTTTTCCTTCATCATACATTTGGTTGTGGTAGATGCTTTGGAAAACCCTGTTGGGTAACTTCATTACAATTAGGATCTATATTTAACCTCATTCACTAGTTGAGGTCATCTTTGCTTGGGTCCTTGAATGTCCTTAATTTATTAGGTCGGACTATTTGAGGTGTTTTCTTGTTAAAACTTTCCCTTTCTTGGAGTGGTTTTAGTGCATGTTGTGGACCACAACTCATTCTAACCCTCTATGCTTATGGTCCAAAATTCTCACTTGCATGTAATATAAAGGGGTTTTTCCCTAGAAAATTCCTATGGTATGGCTTAGTTACCTATGAAATGATGGGTCATAACCAACATATTGAAGTTTCTAAGGAAACTCCCATCCAACAATGATTTTAACAATTTTTTATGCCCTTCAAGAATTCTCAAATATATTTTTGTCTCTCCCTTTGTCATTGTTAAGTGTCTCTAATCTCACTCTCACATAAATCAAAGCTACACCAAATTACTAGCTAACTTGGATCTAGATCCCTTCTTCCATCGTCCATGCTCTTGGGCTCACTAAGATTTGTTCTCTCTTGTAACCCTCTACCTATTTGGATGTTGCTACCATTTGGTACTTTCCTCTTTGCTTGTCTTATATCTTCCTTCATTGTGTTGATTGCTTCAATTGAGGTGTTTGGCCTAGTCCTAAGTTTGCATCCAATCATCCAATATCTTATTCTCGAAGGAATATTCAACACAAGTATGTAGGTGAAGAGGTAACCTTATCAACCAAGATCACTTGGGCCACTCATGCATGCATAATTTGTTTATATTTAATTGTATGAATGTTTTATTGC
>SNQJ01S0171956.1:1513-20082 GCA_010110895.2 Picea sitchensis
CCCTCTCAGTGTAGTCGATGTTTCCAACACATGTAACCCTTATAATTATTATTGCATATATACCCTAAAACCTATAATCATTAATATATATGACATTTTAACCCCTAACCTATGTAATCCATAACCCCATAATCCCTAGCCTAAATTGTACCTAACCCATATAACCCTTGACACATATATCCCTTAGCCCATATGAAACTCATAAACCCTAAGTTCTAACCCATATAACCATGATCCAGGTGGATATTGGTGGCCACCCACCTGTTCCAAATTCCAACTGGCTCATTTTGACAGTTTGCAGTTCAACACGTTTGTTTGTAATGGGGACATTTCTTTGTAATTGTGTGTTATGCACTTACGGGTTTTTATTAAAGCCCTACACAGTATACAGGTGGATATTGGTGGTCGTCCACCTATTCCAACTGGCTTATTTTGGAAGTTTTCATGTTAGTACATATTTTTGTACTTCCAGGGCCGTTTTGGGGCTCTAAACATGTTTTCTTGGCTTTTCATAGTCAAACTGTAGACAAAGTTAGAGTTTGACAGAATAATGTGTAGTTCTCGAAAAGACCTTTCCAACGGGCTATCACGCTCCTAAAATGGAGATCGTATGAAAAATTTATGACCCCGGGAAATTAATGTACTAACTTACCCCAATGAGGCCCACATGACTTTTGGCGCCTCATCTCCTAGGGTTAGGTTTTTGGATGTATAGGGTTTTGGCATTCATGTTTATCATAAAAAGGCCTTTAGAGCCTCATTGTAATCATCTTTTTGCGAATGAGTGTAGTTTTCACATCTCTTCTCAGAGATAAAGTTGTCACCATTCTAGTGATTCTTGCACTCTATATTTTTACAGTCTCTCTACATTTCTTTCATTAATAGAAATCATGTATTGTTATATTTCTTTGTTTCTGGTAATTTTTATGTGTATTTCATTGTAATATCTCTTCTTTCATTTCATTTTGAAAATAATCTGGATTAGTGGTATTAGAGCAGGTTGCTCTTGATCGTTTTTCAATGCATTTCCTCGACGAGGTCTAAGTATAGAAAGTTGGGTATCGATCTTGTCTCTCTTGAGGAAAATCTCTCTCACATGCCCAAAAAACCCTCTATGGTGGTAGAAAAGAAAAATGACGGATCAGAAGATTCTATTAACATGTTGCTTTTGCAAGCTCTCGCGCGATAGAGAGACGAAATGATGGAGAATTTTTCTTGCATCCTTCAACGTCCGCTAATAGCAACAACCACATCTTCATCAAGCAACCACTTTGGAGGAGCGTCTCCGTTCAAGGTACAAGTTAATTTTGATTTTCCCATTTTTGAAGGTCAGATGCGGATGCCTTAGAAAAATGGTTGAATCTACTAGAAGGTTATTTATCTATTCTCAATTTTTTCGACAGGAAAAAGATCACCTTCGCACTCCTCAAGGCTCTCCTGCATGTCAAAAATTGGTCAGAAATGTACTGGGAGAAAGTTCCACAGAGGAATCTGGAATATATGGGGTTGATCCCACTTGGGATTTTTTTGTGGATGTGGTCAAGAAAAATACTACCCTATTGATAACTATGAAGACCAATACATGAGATGGACCACACTATGGAAAGAGAAGAGCCAAAAAGTGTCGAAGTTCACAAATACTTTCCATACCTTGCGCACCAAGCTGGGTATCAAAGACTCTGAGGGACATCTGGTTTTGAAATACCATGGGGCTCTGCATAGGTACATCCTAATCGAAATGGATATCCTAAACATCTCATCATTAGGAGCTGCCTATCGATATGCTATCAAAATCGAGCAGAAATTTAGGCACCAGAACAAATGGGAGTTTGGGTCTGCAAATTCGCAACAACCAAAGCATGGTAAAGGTGACCCTAACCAACATCCTTCCTAAAATAAATCCAATACAGAAAAAAAGAAGGCTAAAGGAAAGAGGAAGAATGACAATGAGAAGTGGTGCGACTTCCAAAAAATCCCCTGGCACAACACCGATGAATGTCACTCGAAACAATCATTGGTGGTCAAGTTCAAAGACAAGGAGTCGAACCCTGATTCGAAATCTGATCCAAAAATTATTGAAAACAGATAGATCATCGACGTAGACCCTACTTCTATTGTCGCGACTGTAACAGTTCAACCAGAAGAACCAGTATATCCTGAAGAGGGGGAGCGCCTCTTCCATTCACAAACGTGGGTGAAGGGGACCCCGTTGTATTTCATTGTTGATAGCGGTAGCCAGAAGAACCTCATCTCTGGGTGGCTTCACCAGAGATGAGATCTCTGTGTCATCCAACATTGTCTCCTATCCTATGGCATCCAGCCCTTCAAGGATGAGGTAGTGTTTGATGTTTCCCCTCTTGATGTCTGTGATGTTTTTTTGGGCCAACCATATATGTGGAAACGTCATGTTGTTTGTGAGCCTCAACCTCGTAGTGTCATTATTACTCTGGGGGTTCATCTCTACAGGATACGAAAGGTAGTTTTGACTATTGTTCCACCAAAACAGTACCACAAGGTAATCTCTCATACTGCAAAATTCATCCTCTTCACAATATGTTCAAAGGATGCATAGAAGGCCACTACAACCACGGCAGCCTCAACACCTTCTATCCAGCAGAAGCATATTGCAGAAGAGAAATTGGGTATTGTTTATTCACCTACATTGGTGCATACACAATGCCCCATCAAGCCCAAAGACATCATGTTGGTGGAAAATATTCAACCCCACCAGCAATAGGTTCGTGACAACCTTCCACAAACCAAGCAGCGCAACTTCCCCAACAAGGCACGCAACTCACCGAGATTCAGATTCAAAAAATGTTGTCCCCTCTTCTCTTGGCACTCAACACAATGGAGACCATTGCTTCATAATGGGGGAGGATTGATCCAGGTGGATATTGGTGGCCACCCACCTATTCCAAATTCCAACTGGCTTATCTTGACAATTTTCAGTTCAACACGTTTCTCTGTAATGGGGAAATTTCTTTGTATTTGTGGGTTTTGCACTTACGAGGCTATCATGAAGCCCTACACAGCATCCAAGTGGATATTGGTGGTCCTCTGCCTATTCCAACTAGCTTATTTTGGAATTTTTCATGTTAATACATTTTTTTGTGCTTCCAGGGTCGTTTTGGGGCTCTAAACAGTGTTTTCTTGGCTTGCCACAATCAAAATGTAGACGGAGCCAGATTTTGATGGAATAATGTGTAGTTCTTGGAAATCCCTTTCCAACAGGCTATCACGTGCCTAAAACGGAGATCGTATGCAAAAGTTACGACCCCGAGAAGTTAATGTACTAACTTACCCCAACGGGGCCCACATGACTTTTGGCGCTTCATCTCCTAGGGTTATTTTTTTTGTATATATAGGGTTTTGGCATTCATGTTTATCATAAAAAGGCCTTTAGAGCCTCATTGTAATCATATTCTTGCGAATGAGCGTAGTTGTCACATCTTTTCTCATAGATAAAGCTGCCACCATTCTAGCAAGTCTTGCACTTTGTATTTTTACAGTCTATGTACATTTCTTTCATTAATAGAAATCATCTATTGTTGTATTTCTCTATTTATGGCAATTTTTATGTGCATTTCATTGTAATATCTCTTATTTCATTTCGTTCCGAAAATAATCCGGATTAAACCACTATAAAATCTATAACATTAATAATTCACATAAACATTAACACATATGTCCCTTAACTTCTATAACCATGGTAACCCCTAAAAACATATAACCATTAATCCATATGACCCTATATGCCCTAACATATATAATCCTTATTCCCTACCCCTAACAACTCGTAACCAATAACCTTATAATCTTTATAACACTTAACTCTTATGATGCCTTACAAGAAAATCATAAAATCCTTAATATAAATAATCCCTATAACTCTAAATACATATCCTCTATAATCATAATATCCCCTAATCACTATAATCCCTACCACCCCTCATTCCTACGATCCTTAACCCTTAAGAACCTATTAATACTAATAATTATAACACATAATCCATATAACCCCTACCCAATATCAATAACCATTATAACCTACAACTCACATATCCCTAATAACCCCTATTACATCTTTAAGTGTTAACATTTGTATCCGAATAGATAGAATACATAAATCCTATAACCTCTAACCCATATTTCCATTAGCCAATAATCACTAATATTTTTAACCTTGATCAAATATATAACTCATAAATCCTAACACATAACCCCTAACCCTAATAACATGTAACCCAAACACATAACCCCTATTCTAAACCCTTAATTCAAGGCCCCTATAACAACTAACTATTATAAATCCATAGAGTTTGGATTTATAATAACGTCTAACCCTTATAACCTATAACGTAAATCAACCTTATAATTCTTAAAATTGTATAACACATAACCCATATAACAACCAAATCCTAAAATGCCAAACATGTAATCCTTAATTATAATAATATGCAATCTCAATAAATCTTATTTCATATAACCCCTATAACCCTAACCCCATAACTTATAAAATCATTGACCCTTATATACCCTATCCCTTGATACTATAAACCCATACATGTATATTCCCTATAATGATTTTAACTACCAACCCCTATCTTGTATAATCTTGAAAACTATAACACCTTACTTGCAAAACTTATTTTCCCTAACCCTTAACTATTATAAGTCACAGTTTCTAAATCATATAACCCTTATAACTCATAATACTTAACACTAGTATTGTATAGCTCCTAGCACACACACACACACACACCACCTACCAATTATCCTTAATTTGTAACCTTTAACACCTATCCCATAACCAAAATGACCCTTGCCCGTATAAGTTATATTCACTATAACCCCTAACCCTTAACCCTATAGTCCATAATCTCTCTTGTACACACAACCTATATTAACCTTAATTCATATGAACCCTAATCCCTACCCCTAATTCACATAACACTTATAATACTCATACTTATAATTCCTATCACTCCTAATACCTAGAAATTACAACACCTATCCTCTAAAACACTTCACCTCCATAACAACTAATACCTAAAATCCTTGATGATTGACCACTATAATTCATAACCAATATAACCCCAATCATGGTACTATAACCATTATAACACTTAACCATTGACCATTATAAACATTAAACTTTATAACCTTTAATCCCTAGTTCTTATAAACCTGATAATCCCTATTGTAAAGAATATATGTAACCCTTACAACCTCTAACACTTATCATCCTTATATTATAACACTAAAACCATTGACCATTATAAACATTAAACTTTATAACCTTTAATCCCTAGCTCTTATAAACCCTATAACCCCTATTATCATCCTTATATTATAACACTAAAACCATTGACCATTATAAACATTAAACTTTATAACCTTTAATCCCTAGCTCTTATAAACCCTCTAACCCCTATTGTAAAGAATGTATGTAACCCTTACAACCCCTAACACTTATCATCCTTATATTATAACACCAAAACCATATTTGTGTAACTACAACTATCACTTTATGACTCTAATCCCTATAAGAAAAATATCCAAAACATTTTAAACCCTTCAACATTTAACATTATAACTCTTTATAACTATATCCCATCATTCATATAAGTACCATTCGTGAATACTTATAACTCCTAACCTCTATAACCCCTAATCGCAAACTACTGTAAAAATTCCCCAAGACACTACTTATAACCTCAATTATCCATATGAACCAACTTTTATCTATAACACCTAATGTTTATAACCCTTAATCTCTATAATATATAATACTGCATACTTATAGCCCCTTCAAGTTTGTTTTTAATGGGATTCTTTCTAAATGACCAAGGAAGGCATTGTACCCTCATCTTCCCACCCCATTCCCATTTTTGTGTGCTTGATACTCTTAGTCCTTGCTATTGAATTAATGAGATGGGAAATGGGATTGGGACTAAGATCGATGGATATGGAATTCTCATTATGTGACCAATATCAATTGGCCATTACAACACCTTATAACAACTACACAATTCGAAAGAGATAGAATAGGTATTAGTGTGGAAGACAGGGCCACAAGAACTTGGTCATTGACCACTATGAACCTAAAGGCCTATAAATGTTAATCTCTATAATGTGTATATAATTTAAATCCTTACTCGTATATCCTCTCATATTATACCCCATCCTTTATAATATCTATAACTCTCAATCCCTTCCATCCCTCCCCCGCCACTCATTTAACTCCTAAAACCTATAATCCTTAATCCATATAATTGTTTAACCCTATAGAATTGGACCTCTGTAATATGTAACCATATAACCCCTACTACTTAAATGGTATCTAAACCATATAACCCTTAATCAATATAACCCTCATAACCCCTAAGTGCTAACCCATATAACCACTATAACCTTAAAGTCTATAATCCATATTCCCTAAGCTTTATAACCCACATAACCACTATCTCATATGTCCCTTAAATTGTATAACCATGGTAACCTCTAACCCATATAACCACTAATTCATATAACCCTTACATACTATAAAATATATAATCATAATTCCCAACTCTTAACAACTCATAACGACTAACCTTATAATAATCATAACCCCCAATATTTATGATTCCCTACTAGAAAACCATAGGCCTTAATATAAATAATCTATATAACTTTAAATACATATAATATGTAATCCATATATATCTTAATCATTATAATCTCTACCACCTCTCACACCTCTCATTCCTAAGATCCCTGAGCCTTAATAACCTATGACTCCTAATAATTATAACATTTATAACACATAATCCCTATAACACATACCCTATACCCATAACCATTATAACCTACATTTCATATATCCCTAATAATCCCTATCACATCTAATTTTTAACCTGTGTCTCCACTAGTAGACAAACACTTAACTCTTGTAGCCTCTAACTCCTATTGATATTAACCAAAAGTCAATAATATTTATAACTCTTAACAATTAATTTATATAGATATTTTTCATGCTATGTTATCTACAAAGTTGAAATCTACAAAGTCTGCTATGTTATTTTTCATGATATTAACCAAAAGTCAATATAACTTTAAATACATATAATATGTAATCCATATATATCTTAATCATTATAATCTCTACCACCTCTCACACCTCTCATTCCTAGGATCCATGAGCCTTAATAACATATGACTCCTAATAATTATAACATTTATAGTACATAATCCCTATAACCCATACCCTATACCCATAACCATTATAACCTACATTTCATAATTTCATATATCCCTAATAATCCCTATCACATCTAATTTTTAACCTTTGTCTCCACCAGTAGACTCTTGTAGCCTCTAACTCCTATTGATATTAACCAAAAGTCAATAATATTTATAACTCTTAACAATTAATTTATATAGATATTTTTCATGCTATGTTATCTACAAAGTTGAAATCTACAAAGTCAATTTTCATGCTATGTTATTTTTCATGATATTAACCAAAAGTCAATAGATATTTTTCATGCTATGTTATCTAAAAAGTTGAAATTTCCCATCATGCCACTTATTTACAAGTAGAAAAAATTACATGGTTATTTTACAATTTATTTAAAATTTAATCATTGTGTTTATATAGCCAACAAATGAGAACAAGAAAATAGTAAAAACTAGATTATTATGTGGGTTTGTATGGGCTTGGCTTGGTTTTTTGTTTCCATGGATTAAAACTAATTGAATGTTAATGTAGCAAAATTTTATAATTGTGTTTATATATACATGATTTTTTTTGTCGTAATAAGTACATTGTAAACTAGATGCATATTAATCTCAAACTCATCAATATTAAAATATTAAAAATTAGTAATAAAATAATAATAAATGAGTACATGATTATAATTTTAATATTAATTAAATAAATAATTAAGGATAATTTGATTAATAAAAATAATTAAATTGTTAATAATAAAAATAATTAAATAATTATGATGTTATTTTTGCCATAAATATGATGCAAAAATAATGCAATTTAGGCATTAAAATGATGCTAACATGATTCATTTTTATTGAATGCGACATATTTTTGACACAAAGTGATGTAATTGTTTACATATTTGTAATGTTAAAACGACGCAATTTTAATGCTAACATGGTGCAAATACAACATTAACAAAACTCAAAGTTTAAGAATTCAATGCTAGTATGATGTTAACAAGATGCAAAAAAAAATTGTATTTCAATGCCTTTAACCGTCTAATACAAGACAAGTTACGATGCCCAAGTGAATAATGATGATGCAAAAATCGTGCACCACAATGCTTATGAGACGCATACATGGCGTAAAGTTGGGTTTTCTTTTAAATTGCAATTGAATATGATGCATACACAACACAAAAGGGATACTTGCAATGCATACTTCATTGCTACTATGATGTCGAAAAGAGCACACATCAAAAAATGAGATGCTGAAAAGTATGGAACAATGCAAAAGTGATCTAAAACACCACGCTTCCTATTACATTGTGTTTAGCATCATCCAAAAAAAATTTAAAATTCCAAAAGTTACATTGCACTACGATGTTAAAGCAATGTTGCAACCTATATTGTAGTAGTGCAAGCATCAAAGAGAAACAACTATACAGGGGGTATTGGACTCCTAACTTGCCAAGCTTCTATGCTTGCCTACAACGATCTTATCTTTCATCAAATTCTGTGATTTCCACTTCAAATTTTGATTTTTAATCAATTTCCAAATTAATTCATGGTTAACAATGAAGAACACAACATGAACAATGTAGAGTTTGAATATGGAAGTGATAGAATGAATGTTTACAATAAATAACAAAGAGAGAATTAAGAAGAATGATAACTAACATTTCTTATAATAGGAGAATATAATCCTCTTACACTTCCTAACATTTCTTATGATAGGAGAATATAATCCTCTTACACTTCCCTATAATGAGTATGCTCATCCCATGCTTCCATAAGTGCATGAGAAGACTTTCCCACCAACCTTTTAACCATACTTCTTACGACTTTCACTTCCTAACATTTCTTATGATAGGAGAATATAATCCTCTTACACTTCCCTATAATGAGTATGCTCATCCCATGCTTCCATAACTGCATGAGAAGACTTTCCCACCAACCTTTTAACCATACTTCTTCAGACTTTCCACCCAGCTTTGAGTGGTTTTTTAACCATACTTCTTCCATAACTGAAAAGACTTTCCACCAAGCTTTGAGTGGTTTTATAAGTCAATGGAAAATTTAACGTTTCTCAATTTAATAAAACAACGCTAAAATATATATAAAAAATTGCACTTCGTTAGATTCTTATCTGCTTCTCTTGGATTCTGCTTAATTATACGGAAGTTATACATGAGTGGTGGACGATGGCCTTATCCACTAAAACAAGTGGAGAGAGGATAGGGTTGTGAGGCTGAGATGTGACCGCTTGGCCTCTCCTCGCCTGCACAGTATATTCATATCTACGCCTCGCCTCATTAAATGAGAACAGTATTCCATGCTTTTCATTCAATACAATTTATTTGTGAGCATCCAGATATCGCAAAGAGAATGGCAGTCTCAAAATTGGCAGGCCTTCTTCCTGTGAATCCTCCTGTAATTCTCTTCAGCAGTGCAACATGTCGAGAGAGCAATTGCAACGACGAGGTTGAGAGAGCTACATGTGAACGCCAACTCCAGTACAAACCGCACTACTTGTCAGCACAGCGCTCCGTCCTCCATTCGGGCTCCCTGCAACTGCAAGATGCAACAAATGAACACGAGTTGCTCAATTTCCATGTATACCGAACAATGTAGTCTGTAGATATGGCGTCTTTGACAATCTGTTATGCTCTACTTATTATACAATTGTCTACACTTTATGTATATTACATGCATGAAATATTTACTGTTATTCTTTTTCATGTATATCTGCCTTTCTACCTATTTTTTTTTCACAAGACGGTGTAAATAAACTGTTTCTAATATGTCGATTGTTCAATTTTGATCTATACAAATCTTACAGATTGAAAAGGTTAATAATGGGTGGTTAATGTTGCAGTTTTAACTACTTTAAAATGTTTGGACGTTTCAGAAAACTTCACACACAGTTTTGATCTAGAATTTCTTTACATATTGTGATTAATTGTGGAAATTTATACATTATGATTAACTGTAGAAACTTACATTCTCAAATACTAATTTTCTGTTGTTTTGCCTCTAATAACATTTTAACTTCGGTGAGTCTGTCCACTTTTATTCATTTTTCATATATGCTTCAATATTTATAAAATAAACTGTATACAATAACTTTTTGGCAATTTTTAACAACACTTTTTGTAATTTTTACTAATTGATAATTAAATTTGTAAATAGATTAGTATTTGCATCTGTATCAATATAAAAATATGGATTTACTTTGAGAGGAATAATCATAATCTTTTCCATAGGATTCAATTTCTACAAGTGACATATTAAACTCTTAAGAAGCCCTGTTCTTAATGAATCTCTATATACAAACACTTTAAAAATTGATTAACATGCCATAACTTTAACCTCACAAAATATGGATTTAGTTTGGGAGAAATAATCTTAATCCTTCCCACCAAATTCAATTTCTACAAAGGGCATATTAAACTCTTAAAAAACCTTGTTAATGAGTCTCTATATAAAAGCACTTTAAAAATTGATTAACATACCATACCTTTAATCTCACAAATGACTAAGATAGCATTTTAAATAGATACAATCTAATACAGAAAAATAAATTAAAAACAAATAAACAAGTTTTATTTGTATAAAATAAATAAATATAAAAATCAAATAATACAAATAAATATAAAAATCAAATAACTTGGAATGTGTATGATAAACAACATAACATTAATTTAGAAAATGAATATAAAAAATTAAAGATAAATAAAATAAGTTGTATTTAAATGAAAATAGCAATGTACATGATAAAGGAAAATGAGAAGTTTTAAAATTTGGAAGTAAACTTTCTATATTCAAAATTTATTTAATTTTGATAGGAAAGAGAAATTGGTCCCAAAAAAAAAAAATATATATTCAAAATTTCTTTTAATATTGTTAGGATAGAGAAATTGGTAAAAAAATAAATAATACAAACATCACTTAAATATATTTGAATTAGTCTTCTTTTTAGTTCTTTTTAGTGACACATATTTTTAGTCCTTTATCTTGTAAAATATGTTTGAATTAGTCTTTTTTAGTGACACATATTTTTAGTCCTTTATTTTATATATTTCATGTATTAATTGGAATATATTATATTATTCCATATAAATAATAACAAAAGTGATTTGTCTAAGATATAGAGAGTATTCACAAATGTTGTTAGTTCTTTATTTTGTAAATTTCATTTATTAATTGGAATATATTATATTATTCCATACAAATAATAAGGAGAGTGATTTGTCAATACTTAGAGGGTGGTGTTCTTTTAGTTTTTAAAAGTGGAGATGAAGATGGTTTAAAAAATGAGGAGGGAAGTGACAACAATTCAATCAACTTCTTATGTTAAATTTATTTAATTTCCTTCTATGTGTAGATATGTTTTTATGCTATGTTTTATACAAAGTTGGCATTTCTCTAGGGAGTATATCACTTATTTAAAGACAATTCAATCAACTTTTGATGTTAAATTCATTTCGGTGCTTCTCTTAGACCTTAGATGTTAGGAACGACAACTTCAAGGGTGGTTTATCAACCCCCCTTAGGTGAGACATCATCCTCTCTCCCTCACTAGAGGTTTTGTTACTAGGTTCTCTACTTTTCCATTTCATAATCTTTGACTACAGATTTTATCTAGCATGATTTATATATTCTTTTATCATGCACTTATATGTTTTTAATGAAATGGTCTTTGTGCTCCCACTTTATATCCCACTTTGTATCCCACATTGTTGTACTTAGCTTGATCTCTTTAATCTATTTGTAGTTTGTAGTTGGACATTAATAAAATTATATTATCTTATTTTATATGTGTAGATATTTTTCATACTATGTTATATACAAAGTTGGATTTTTTTACATATTTGTAATGTTAAAATGACACAATTTTAATGCTAACATGGCGTAAATACAACATTAACAAAAGTCAAAGTTTAAGAATTTGATGCTAGTATGAAGCTAAAATGACACAATTTTAATGCTAACATGGTGCAAATACAACATTAACAAAAGTCAAAGTTTAAGAATTTGATGCTAGTATGATGCTAACAAGATGCAAAAAAATTGTATTTCAATGCCTTTAACAATCTAATACAAGACAAGTTATGATGCCCAAATGAATAATAATGATGCAATTGAATATGATGCATACACAACAGAAAAGGGATACTTGCAATGCATATTTCATTGCTACTATGATGTCAAAAAGACCACACATCAAAAAATGAGACACTAAAAATATGGAACAATGCAAAAGTGATGTAAAATAGGACGCTTCCTATTACATTGTGTTTAGCATCATCCAAACTTTTAAAAAAATTCCAAAAGTTACATTGTACTACGATGCTAAAGCAATGTTGCAACCTATATTGTAGTAGTACAAGCATCCAAAGAGAAACAACTATATAAAGGGTGTTGGACTCCTAACTTGCCAAGCTTGTATACTTGCCTACAACCATCTATCTTTCATCTATAAAGAACACATTGTGAGTAATGTAGATTTTGAACATGGAAGTGAGAGAATGAATGAGTGAATGACAATGAGAAAATTGAAGAGAATAATGACATTTCTTATGACATGAGAAATGTAATACTCTTACTGATGATTGTGCTCATCACATGCTTCCATAACTGCATGAGAAGACTTTCCCACCGATCAGTGGTTTTATAAGTCACCAGCCTTTTCTATACATGATGATGATGAGTGGTTTTATAAATCAAAGGAAAAATTAACGTGCTTCTCAATTTAATAAAACAACGCTAAAATATATATAAAAATTTGCACTTCCTTGGATTCTTATCCTGCTTCTCTCCTTAATTAGACGGAAGTTACACGTGAGTGGTGGACGATGGCCTATCCACTAAAACAGGTGGATAGAGGATAGGGTTGTGAGGCTGAGATGTGACCGCTGGGCCTCTCCTCGCCTGCACAGTATATCTATATCTACGCCTCGCCTCATTAAATGAGAACAGTATTCCATGCTTTTCATTCAATACAATTTATTTGTGAGCATCCAGATATCGCAAAGAGAATGGCAGTCTCAAAATTGGCAGGCCTTCCTCCTGTGAATCCTCCTGTAATTCTCTTCAGCCGTGCAACATGTCAAGAGAACAATTGCAACGAGGAGGTTGAGAGAGCTACATGTGAACGCCAACTCCAGTACAAGTCGCACTACTTGTCAGCACAGCGATCCGTCCTCCATTTGGGCTCCCTGCAAGACGCAACAAATGAACACGAGTTGCTCAATTTTCATGTATACCGAACAATGTAGTCTGCAGATATGGCGTCTTTGACAATCTGTTATGCTACTTATTGTACAATTGTCTACACTTTATGTATATTATATGCATGAAATATTTACTGTTATTCTTTTTCATGTATATCTGCTTTTCTACCTATTTTTTTCACAAGACGGTGTAAATAAACTGTTTTTAAAAGTGTTGGTGAAATGGTTTAGTTGGAATTTGGTGATATAAATTTACACTAATTACTATTTTTTGTTATTCAAAATTCATTTTTGAATGTATAAATGGATTCTGAATAATCACTAAAATCTATGAACCATACAATTTATGGTTGGATTTTAGGCAAATATCCTTGAAAAAAATCATCATTTCTTAGAATCTTTAGCTCATTTCTAATATGTATAATATTTTTCAATTTTGATCTATACAAATGTTACTGATTGAAAAGGTTAATAATGTGTGGCAACTATACTGGTTTGTTTGGGCTGTTGGCTTAATAGCTGTAAATGTTGCAGCGCTAACTATACTTTAAAATGTTGAACGTTTCAGAAAACTTCACACACAGTTTTGATCTAGAAGTTCTTTACACATTATGACTAAATGTGGAAATTTGCATTCTCAGATACTAATTTTGTGTTGTTTTACTTCTAATAACATTTTAAATTCAATGAGTCTGTCCATTTTTATTCATTTTTCATATATACTTCAATAATTATAAAATAAACTGTATCCAATAATCTATTTTCCATTTTTTAATAACTCTTTTTGCAATTTTTACTAATTAATAATTAAATTTGTAAATGGATTAAAATTTGCATCTGTATCAATATAAAAATATGGGTTTAGTTTGGGAGGTTGGGAGGAATAATCTTAATTCTTCTCACCAGATTCAATTTCTATAAGTGATATATTGAATTCATAAGAAGCTCTATTGTTAATAAGTCTCTATTTATAAACGCTTTAAAAATTGATTAACCTATCATAATTTTAACCTTTATAAAGATAACATTTTTAATGAATACAATTCAATACAAAAATAAATTAAAAATAATAAAGTTTTATTTATATAAAATAAATAAATATAGAAATCAAATAACTTAAAATGTGCATGATAAACAACATAACATTAATTTAGAAAATGGATATAAAAAATTAAAAAAAGATAAAATAAGTTGTATTTAAATGAAAATAGCAATGTACAAGGTGAAGGAAAATGAGAGGTTTTAAAATTTGGAAGTAGAAAATTTTTTATATTCAAAATTCTTTTAATATTGTTAAGAGGGAGAAACTCTTAAAAAGAAAAATAATACAAACATTATATCAAGTGAAATATGTTCAAATAACTCTTCTTTTTAATCACACATATTTTTAGTGCTTTATCTTGTATATTTCATCTATTAATTGGAATATATTATATTATTCCATACAAATAATAACAAGCTTAATTTGTCAAGATTTAGAGGATATTCACAACGTTTTAACCTATATGTTTTTTATTACATCTTTCATAATTAACATTTTTTTATTTTATTGAATTTGTGTTTTTTTAGTTTTTACAAAGTGGAGATGAAGAGGGTTCAAAAGATGAGGAGGGAAGTGACAACAATTCAATCAGCTTCTTATGTCAAATTCATTTCATTTCCTTCTACATGTAGATATGTTTTCATGCTATGTTGTATAAAAAGTACATTTTTCTAGGGAGTATATCACTTATTTAAAGACAATTCAATCAACTTTTGATGTTAAATTCATTTCAATGCTTCTCTTAGGCCTTAGATGTTAGGAACGAGAGCTTCAAGGGTGGTAGATCAACCCCCCTTGGGTGAGACATCATCCTCCCTTCCTCACTAGAGGTTTTGTTATTAAGTTCTCTGCTTTTCCATTTCATAATCTTGGATTATAGATTTTATCTAGCATGATTTATATATTCTTTTATCATGCACTTGTATTTTTTTATAGAAACGGCCTTTGTGCTCCTACTTTATATCCCACTTTGTATCCCACATTGTTGTACTTAGCAATCTCTTTAACCTATTTGTAGTTTGTAGTTGGACATTAATAAAATTATCTTATCTTATTTTATATGTGTAGATATTTTTCATACTATGTTATATACAAAGTTGGAATTTCTCTAAGATGTACCCCTTATTTATAGGTAGACCAACTTGTATGTTCTATTTACTCATTTGAAGATGAATATAAACTTGCCAACATTCCACTTGTACATTGGAACTTCATGTAATGTTATTTCCAATGGTAGTGCTACTATGTATTTGGATATTATCATTCATAATGCTTGTTTCAATTTGTTGTCACCAAAACTAATTTACAAGGGATATTTTGTTTGAACACTATATTATAAGGGTTGAGCATATAATTTGAGAAAATATCTTTGGATGTTTGAAATTATTTTTTGTAACATTGTAATATATTGTCATATTGTATTATAAAAATAAAGTTTATTTATTTATTTTAAATAATGGTTAATATTTTTACTATATTTAAAATATTAACAATTAGTATAGGTCCATTTCAACTTCAGATCTATCATAGGTCGAAGGATATTAAATTTCTCTAGGTGCAAACCTTTCATCAAATTTTGTGTTCTAAAAAGAGTGTTGTACATAGAGGAATTTGATCCCTCTCTCGGCATGATAGATCTAGAGTTGAGATGGATCTACTTTGGTTCCTTACTTTTCTTAAGGTCCGATAGATCAAGTTTGGTCTCAATGAAAGTTCATCATCATCATCATCATCATCATCATTATAAATACCACCTATTGACTCCATGTTAAACACTGAAGGAAATCACACATCTACATCATACGAAGAAGTAGAAATCACGTCCCCCGAATGGGGTGACACCTGGATACCCATCAACACTTGGCACACATGTGCCCGACATGGTTAACTCCCACAGTCACCAACCTTCCTCCATGTCAACTCAACATGCCTCGTATTCACTCTGGTAGGGAGGTAGTGCGCTTACACATGAGGGAAACTTTAATGTTGCACATACAGCGTCGGTCAAGGCTTACCAAAGCAGGTACGAGGTAGCTCGGCGTTATCAATTCATTCTTTATGGATACTTTCCATGTCAATTTCCTGATTCTTATGGAGGCAAGGCATAACACTGGTTATTTCATTATGGCTTTGTATGTTTCTTCCCATTCCTCGCCTGGTCCTTCTGGTCTTTCTCCCCTCTGGTATCAAGATATTGTTCCAGTATCTATCTCTCCCATGTCGCGCGAACGGGGCAAGCCCAAGCGTGGGCTGACCTATTACAGTTTTGTGGCCTAACACCATCAACCTAGCCCTTTTTCAGCCCTCTCTACGCCCCCCATCCCCTTCATCGGCCCCGTTAGCCCTCCCCATTCTGATCAGAATTAGATTGATGAAAAATTTTGCACTGCCTCCGACCCTCAAAACCCCCTTTGTAATTTGGAACAACTGCCTCAAAGAGTCAACCTTGTGACAGAATGAGATGGATGTCCGATTGAGGAAGAGATTCCTCCATAATGATTGGAGGAATCCACTATGTCGATGGCACCAGATGTAATTGATCCTCTAAACACCCATCCTACGATAGAATTGGGTGGTTGTATGGTAGAGGAAGAGATTCCTCCAGAATGATTGGAGGATATAACAGTGTTGACTAGTCCAACTATTAGCACACCTCCAAATGTCCATATCGAGACAGAATTGGGTGGTTGTCTAGTCAAGGAAGAGATTCCTCCAGAATGGTTGGAGTAAGAAATAGTGTTGACTGTAGTAGATGTTCACGGACCTCCAAGTGTTGCAGCCTCAGTGCCAGAACCACCCAATCCCCTCAGGTTCTCAGAAGATCATCTGCATCTAATATTCGAAATGTGAAGGGACATCGCCAACCAACTCCATCTCTAGGACACCCTCAGTCATCGCCTGGACATGTTTTTCGACTCCCCGTCAAGCGATCCAGCCAAGCGATGTTTCTCGACATGCTATCGGTCATTTACTTTTTTCCCCAGCAATGAAGGTCGTCTGGCTTCACTTCTTGTCTAGTTTTTTTGTTGTTATATTATCAGGTCCATAGAGACCTCGGTTATAGTTAGACTTAAGCTTAGTTTTGTTTTGGGACTATGCACAAAAACATGCTTACTTGTTTTGCAGGCCATCTGTTATGGTTTCCATTTGTATGGCAGAACAAGTGGAAAACTTTGACATGTGTATCGCCATGAAGATTCTCTAAGGTAATATATATATCTATATATATATATACAAAAAAGAAGTAGAAAGCACTTATTTTATGAATATTATTATTATTATTAATTGAGTTGATTGTATTATTATAATTATAATCATACTAAGAAGTAGAAAGCACATATTTTATAAATATTATTCTTATTTTTAATTGAGTTGATTGTATTATTATAAATATAATTATAATTATAACATAACACTTCGGTGCAGTAATAAAATTTATTTATTTATTTTAAACCATGGTTACCATTTTCATTAAATTCAAAACATTTATGCCAAGAGTGTCTCATGAATTTCAAAAATTAATATGGAAGTTTATATTGTAAAACCAAGTAAGCAATTTTCACTTGTAAATGGGATAACGTGCCTACGTAGTTAGAAAATGGAAATTATTTCTATTGCATTATAAAAAAAATTATAATGGTAAGGGTGAGTGCAAGCTAATGATGGTCTCTCATGACACTTTAGTGGCAATGCAAACATGGAAAACCAACAACATGTTAACTTGGAGGGATTATTCAAGGTACTTTTACAATGAATTTGAATATGGTGTAAGAAGATGAAACGTAGGAAATTGAATTATATTTTTGAATATACAACTTTTATTCATATATATTGTGAATAACTATGTGAAATTTGTTTTTTTATAACAATGGTATGTTATTTTCCAGCAAATATAAGGTATATGTTTTTGTTTGTGCAGGTGTTGAGTACCCTAACATTGGAATCGCATTCCAAAAACTTGTATAATTGTACAGAACCCATTTTTCTAGGGCGGTGTATTTTTTGGAAATTTATAATATTAATTTTATATTTTTTTTTAATTATGAAAGTCGATATATCCTTGAAATTGCAACCTCTTTTGTTCGTGCAAG
>SNQJ01S0171959.1:0-16391 GCA_010110895.2 Picea sitchensis
GAACCAAAAACGAAAAAGCACACAAGAGTATGATACACTAAAAATACACAACACTTATGCAAAAATGTTTCAAGCATAGTACTTCTTCAAGTAAAGCCCATTTCTAGGTTCACTCAAAGGAATTCCATCATAATCTACCAGCTCATATGCCCCTTTCTCCAACACTAGTTTGATAATATAAGGGCCACGCCACATGGGCTTGAATTTGTCAGCCCCTAATAATTCACGATCTTGTTCGTAAAGGAGAACCAAATCACCTCAGAAAATACACGTGGTTTGACATGCTTGTCATATTGAAATTTGACACGCTTTTTATGAGTTTCAATGACTAAGGCAACATCATGACGAGTCTCGTCTAATTGCATCAAATACAAGAGATGTTCCTCTTCAGCTGAGGTGTTAGGAATAATTTCGACAACTAGTTTCAAATATGGGATTTCACATTCAATTGACATAATTTCTTCAATACCATATACTAATTGGAAATATGTGAACCTTGTGGTAGACTTAACAAATTTCCAATAGGCCCATAATGTTGAGAACAGAATCGTGTGCTAACTTGACCTATGAATTCCTACCATCCGTCGAAGCATAGTAGTGAGAACTTTGTCGATTGCTTCAACCTGGCCATTGGCCTGTGGATAATAAGGGGTTGAGTTTTCATGTCGAAGACTCAACTTCTCAGGAAGTTCAAACATCATGAAATTGTGAAAATGAATACCATGGTCATTCACAATGGCTTGAGGGACACCAAATCTAGTAAAGACATGATTGAATAGGAATAATGTTGCATCTTTCATGTTATTATCAAATGTAGTCATTGCCTCGGCCAACTTAGTAAAATAATCCATGACTATGATGATGTATCCATGCCCCCCAACCAAGTGAGGGTTACATGTCATGAAGTCAATTCCCCATTTATCAAATGGGCCAATGGAAACTACAGGGTGAAGAGGATCAGGATGAGATCAGATCTTATTTTTGTAGGTTTGACAAGCGTGGAATTTTTGGACGATAGTAATGCAATCCTTAAAAAATGAAGGCCAAAAATAACCATCTCGTTAGATCTTTTGGGCAGTGGCATACCCAGACATATGACTGCCACATGCTACAGAATGACAGTCATTCAAATCTTTCTCAAATTCATCATAGGTGAGACATCATCGAAGTATGGAATCAATACCACGATGGTAAAGGGTATCACCAAGGATAATGTATTGACAGGCTTGATATCGAACATGACGACGATCCGTACTAGAAATATCAGGCCAACAAGTTTGGGTTTGGAGATAAATGATAATGTATCCATACCATATGTCGTCAGAACTTATCAGAAAGAGAGATTCATCAGAAAAGGAATCTTCTTCCACAGTTTGTGTTTCAGTAGAGGGAAGGTCACATATCAACTCGGCAAAAAGAAAAGACTTCTTTGACTTGGCGAGTTCAAACTCCAAATCAAACTCTTGGAGAATAACTATCATTTTAGAGTATTTCCCCCCAACAATTGTCGAGTAAGGATGTGTTGCATGGGTTTCAATCGGAAATGACTGTGGTTTTGCGTAATAAGATGTAGTGACGAAAACATTGAACAAATTAAACAACTACCAAGGTCAGTTTATCCACATGTAAATATTTGGTTTCAGCAGTCGTGAGACTCCGACTCAAATAGTATATAACATGAAAATCATGAAAATCATCCTCTTGGACTAGAACCATAGCAATGGTAGAGTCTGAAGTAGCTAAGTACAAGAAATAATCTCGATTATAATCGGGTGGAAATAAAAGTGGCATACGGGTCAAGGAAAGTTTCAAATCTTCAAAGAATTTGTTGGCAGTGTCGTCCCATACAAAAGCGTAACCCTTTTTAAGAAGTAGAGTAAATCCTTTCGTTAATTCAGCATAGTTGGGGATGAATCGACGTAAAAAGTTTGCCTTCCCTTGCAAAATTTGGAGTTGGCATAGTGTGGAAGGAGGAGGTAAATTGAGGATAGCCTCAACCTTTAAAGGGACTACTCTAATCCCATGTGTAGACACGATAAAACCAAGAATTTGTTCGGACTGCACACAAAAAACACATTTATGTGGATTCAATCGTATGCGATAATAATGACAACGTAGGAAAATGGCTCATAGATGTGTCGGGTGATCTTGACGACACATAGAATGTGTCGGTAGATCATCTAGGTAAGGTTGTACAATGTGCTTAATGTCATGAAAAGCATAAGACATAGCGCATTGAAAAGTTGCACTAGAATTTTTGAGACCAAAAGGTAGTTTCCGGTATGTGAAGGTTCCCCAAGGACAAATAAGAGAAGTCTTATTTTGATCCCCAGGTCAAATATTGATTTGATTATAGCTGGAGAAACCATCCATCAAGGAGAATATTTCACTCACGTCACATTCGTCAACAATCTGGTCAATGAAAGGGGTTGGATAATTATCTTTGGCACAAGCTTTATTAATATCCCTATAATCTACACAAACATGGATCGTGCCTTGTTTATTCGTAACTGGAACAAGATTGGACACCCAATCAGTCAAAGACATTGGATATACAAAACCTTCTTTAAGAAGTTTTTCAACTTCAAGCTTAATAGAAGCAAATTTGCATGGGTGTACTGAGAAAAGTCTCTGTCAAATGGGTTTAGCATCTGGGTGAGTCTCAATCTCATGTATAACAATATCTGGATCAATGTCGAGCATTTCTTCATAACTCCAGAAAAAAACATCATGAAATTATTGGAAAAGAGCTTTGTAAGTATGAACCTCATTAGTAAAACATGAGGCACCGATGTGAACATTTTCCACGACTCCAGTTTTAATCGAAATATCAAGAGGGATGGTAGGTGAAATATTTCCTAAGTTCCCTTCATACAAAACATCGTGTGTTGGTTCAGGAACAGAGGAAATAATAACAACGGTAGACAGAGTCTAAATCCATTGATAACTCTTTATGGTCTTGAGTTCCAGGAAGATAATGGAATGATGATGCCCATTGTCCCATGGATTATCTTCCATAGACATAATGGTCATGATCATCTCATAAATGGGAAATATCATGTGAAATGGATCAGGAGACGTATCGTAGAGAGAATGAGGAGAAGGAGTTGTCCATTGAATATCTTGATAAGCCAATTCTACCGGACTTAAAGGCATTTGGTCACCGTAATGAAGATAGTTATTAGAGCTAGGTACTATCCATGGGTCATAAGACTCAGGGGTTTCACCAATAGAGGTTGATATCATGTTAATCAAAGCGAAAAAAAAGGGGGAGGAATATCAGGCGGTGGAATAGGAAAAGTACCCATTAACAATGAATCTTTCAAAAGACCCACACCGACATTCTCATAACTGGGAGGTGTTTTCGCAATGAAAGGTATGTTGCTAGTATGCGAATCAAAATTAAAGAAGGCCAGTTGATCGAAAATAATGACTTTTCCTTGGTGCAGGAAACGTAACACACGGAAAAGAGTAGAAACAATTGCTCTCATGGAATCAATCCAACTACGACCAAGTAGAAGGTTGAAATCAAGAGGTGCATCAAAGACCTCAACCTCAACATTAACCACTTTACCTTCTAACGTAATAGACAACGAAGGAAGAAAACCATAAGGTTTAAACCCTGTACCATTAAAAGCCTTGAGATTATTGTGTGACTCAGTAAGGGAGGGAGAGCCAATGGCTTTCCAACAGGTAATAGACATGAGGCAAGTCAAGGCTCCTTCATCAATAATGGTTCAAAAAGTATTTTTTTTTCCACAACAACTTGTATTTGAAATGATAATTGAGGAGGAAGCCTCGGAAGATGATCTTCCAAGTCAAATATTATCAAATTTGTATTGGTAGGATCAATTCCATCAATAGACTTTAACAACTCCTTCTGTTGATTAGGACAAATTTGAACGACTTTGAGAGACGACATGTTCTTGCGTAAGGTCTTCTACAATACTGTAGTTTTGGGAAGCACGTGTGTGAGGATTAAATGATGACTTTAAAAAAAAACCTTAGGGGGAGGATGAATAACTATATATAGCCTCAGTCGTTAGAGATGAAGAGGATCGTTTGGAGGTGAAGTTGGTTGAGGAGGTTGAACCAACGGAGGTGGTGAATCATCAAATTTCTCTTTCGAAGGATAATAATATTTGGCTCAAGTCACGACTACAACTTCATTCTTCTTGGAATCACCGGTACACATAAGTACATAAGACGTGGTAGAGGGAGAATGTTGGTCATGAATGACCAATTGGGCCTGCTGCTAAGAAGGAAACGTTTGTGAAAAAACGACGGGTGTAGGAGGTGTCACAGTCCCTTGCAGGAACTTAGTAACCTCAGCATGTCGTGGAAAATATTTCATATAATAATCCTCACCACAGATAAGGCAAGGATAAAAAGGTTTTCACTTGTCTTTTTCATCAACGGGCTAGGTCTTGGATTTCTCAGATTGTTGATTATTATTTTTGTCCTCTTTATTCTTTCCCTTCCTTTTCTTTTTATTTTGATTTTTACCAGTATGTGTAGATTGAACCAAATTAAATTCATAGGTTTTACCGAGAGGAGTCGTAGGAGGAGTATTGTGTACATTAGGAGTAGTAGACTTGGGATTGGAATGACTGGCTTTTTTAAACTGAGTCTCAGCATGAAAAGTGCCAATCACACCATCAGCAGCATGAGAAGATATTGGAGGTGTTAGGGTTGGATTCGTAGATGGACGAGGAGCATCAAGGATCAAGTCGTATAGTGTGCCCATTTGTGAATAAACGAGATCCAAATATTGAGCACGACTAATCAACTGCTCTTCAATGACGAAACCAGCCATCGCAACATCATGGGCTATAGAACCAATGAGTGACTTGCTAAACCACTCAGACAATAGTTGATCAGGAAGGGGAACTTTGATTAAGCATCTTCTCCTCCTCCACTCATGAATATTATCGGAAATGTGAGTAGAAGAGGATTGTTTAAATGAACTCAAAATTTTAGTTCATGTCTCGTATCATATTGGCCATTGGTAATGTGTTAAAAAACCCATAACTAAGGTATTGAAGTCATTGAAGAATCCTCATGGTAATTCAATATACCATTTGGTTTTCGAACCCATAAGAGTTCGTTGTAAAAGACATAATGTTATAGATTCATCCATCAAGGAGTTAGATGAACACCAAATATAGAATGTCATGACGTGATTATTTGGGTCTTCTCTCGATCAACCATCAAGCTTAGGAATGTATGATGGAAATTTGGCAGGTATGACGGGCCAATAAGGAGAATGAAAAATAGGATCATTCAAAATCATATATAAATCCAGTAAATCTAAAATAGCAAGAAATGACAACTGTCTGTTCACTTGAGGAAACTAATAGTTTTGAGGAGGTAGTCCCGTAGGTATACTAGTAGGACCATATGAAGTTTGTAGATAGTTAGAGAGTCCTCGAAAATTCGCTAGTGGAGGATTTTGAGTCAAATAGCCAACATGAGTTGGTTGATTAGGTAATTTTCCTTGGAAAGGAGCATTAGACTAAAAATTTTGACCCTAGGTAGGATTCATAGAACCTAGATATGGTTTCCCAATATTACGGGGTACAAAAGAATTAACTTGAGGAGGTTTCCCCCCCCGGGTGGTTGTTGATTTCCTTAGAAATGAAAATTCCAAGGTCGAGGCTGTAATCCAGGGATATACTACCCATATGTTGGGTTATGACCCCCAACTTGGGGTTCCCCCCCAACTTGAGCTTGCCCCCCAACTTAAGGTTGACTTCCAACAGGAATTTGAAAACCAGAAGCAAAAAAATGACTTGTGCCTCCAACTTGATTGGAGATACTAGGGACGAGATGATTAGATCCTCTAGGCGAAGGTGGAGGAGGAATTCTAGGCCCTCTGAAGAGAACCTAGGTGGGTGTAGGAACAAATCTAATAGCAGAATTGTACCCACGAGGAACAAAAATATTAGACCCTCCGGATGGATTCTGGGAAGGATTAGAAATGGAAGTATTCAAAGCATTATACCGAGGAGGAAGTAACATATTTGATATAAGTGTAAGTGGTGTTCCAATAGTATCTTGAGTGATAATCACATTTCCGACAGAAAAAGGCATAGCTTGTGGGACCATGGTAGAGTTAGCGATCTGGAGAGGAAGAATTTTGTGAGAACCAACCAACAATTGGTTTGAAACTGTGACAACATTATTGGTTGTGTCAGTAAAATGGTCTAAAGGTACTGTATAAGTAGTGGAAGTCACATGCGTATGTGATTAAATAGGTTTATTCGGAATCATTCCTATTTTATCAAAAATATCGTGTCTCGAAGAGGTCCTCCACAGAGAACGGACAAGGACAACATTAGGGTTAAAAAGTCCAACAGTATGAACCGAAGTTCTAAATGACTCACTCTGAAAAATTGGATCATCTACACTAGACTCTGCATGAGGTCCAGTAGGTATTCCAGTATAATCTTTAGCAACAACATCTCCTGATGGATTTATCTGGAGAAAAAGTGGATCTCGTACAACACTCAATAACGAATTTACAAGAAGTATTGATTCCTCCAATGGAGTAGAACTTCCAATCTCAAAGGCTACGTCGTTATTGACTACTCCTTTAGGAGAACCTTCTAGTGAGTTAGGAAGAAAAGGAGTGTATTCTTTCGGATATTCCAGAGGTAACCCTTGCATCCTACATGAACAACGAGGGTTGATGTTGGCCACACCAAATAAAGAATAAAATAAATCTATGGCCAACTAGAGAAACAAACAACACTCAATAATAAAATCTAGATATCAAACACGCAAACAAACCTTCTTATTTTGAAATCACTAGTTGGTGATGAAATCCAACGTCGTGAAATCAAGATGAGAAGGGGTTGGGATAAAGCGGGTGGAAAAGTTACGTTGACGACCTGCTTAACGGACTGACACCATGGTGCAAGCTCCCACACATAATCATGGGTATACCCTCCAAGGATCCCGAGTGAGTTTGGCCAACATTGATTCTAGGTACCATGAAGGCTTTCCCTTCCACAATTACCTCGTGTAAAGAATATAAAGAGATAGGCCACTAAGGTTACCAATTACAACAATGATTCCTGGGGAAATAGTCGACAGTTCGATCCATGTGCAAAGGCAGGGTATCTAAGCCAAAAATCAACTTGAGAAGGTCCCCACATGATTTTCTTCTCAAGTGACCCCCAATAATACATGCAATATCTACACTAAGACCAACAAATCAAGGTGAGTAACTATGTCGGCCCTAATGCGACCTCATGATTGACCCTTGTGTTAGAAGGGCTTCCCAGGACAAAATGTAGCAAGTGGATTTGAACTCTCCCTATCACAAGATACTATTGTTTTTTTTGATGATTTGGAGAGTGTGCCTTACAACCTATTCCAAAGCGCTATCCTAGGTAATGTTTGTGTAGAAAAGTTTTAGAAAATAAAAGTTGCTAATAGATTTTAAAATTACGTTGTATTTTAAAGGTTGTTGCTTACTCAAAAGGGAAACGGAAATGAGACCGATGATATATTTGACCTTGACCCAATTAAATTCAAGAAGAGATGATATGTAATTGTTTAATTTGATGAACTCTTATTACAATAGGGAGAATGTGTCTCTTTTTGGAATACAAAATATAGGAAACACAATTTCTCAATTTTTGAATGAAAAAGATTCCAAATAATAAAAAACTACTAAATTTTCCAATTTTTCTCTTTTTACAAATATTTGAATGCAACAATTTTCTTGCAAAGACTACTAAAAAGAAGAATAACTTCATCTCTTTCTTTCTCAAATCAGATCAGAGATGTAATGAAGAAAAGAAAGCATGGTCCAAGAAAACTAGCGCACTATCAACATTATTCCCAAATCAAACTCACATTGTAAACAAAAATGAAACTATAAGAAAACATTTTGTCAAATACAAACAAAAATTGTCTCTTAATCAATTAACAATCCAAAAAGTAAAAACAATACAAAACTCAAAATAAATCAAGGACCTCTTATCAAACAAGCACTCAGGACCAAAATCTTGAGATTATACCCTTGTGACAAGAAATCAAAATCAAAACTTGCAAATCTTATAAAGAAGACTTTAAATTTCCGAAAATCAATCAAATGCAGGCTTAAAAGTTGTAAATCAATCATTCACTAGTGTTAAAATTTCATCCTGGGTAGTAAAGACAAAGTTGGGTAGATAAAATAAAAATGGTTATCACCCAACAATTCCTACAGGAATCGTCGCAGGCTGCAAAGGAGTACAATGTGATGATGTAGGATCATCGCAGGTTATCAATAAGGTACAGTGTGACGTCATCGCACTAGTCTACACCAGTAGAGTGCGACGACAGAGGATCATTGTAGGCTAAGAATAGGACATTGTGCGACGATCTTTAAAAATAAATTAAAATGGGAAGAAAGACTAAATTTCTCAATGAAACTTCAGACCTAGGGAGTCAATATGGATCACCCACAGACTCAGAGAATGAGATTAACCAAAAGAAGGCAGGCTAAAATCAAATAAGAGGCAAAAAATAAAAAAAAAGGTCGTATCCCCGGTATGGTCGCCAATTTTGTTACTGGACTAATCGGTAAGTGTGGACACAAACTGATCTCCCTAACTTCCACATGAAGCTAGAACAAAACAAGACAGAATACAAACTTTACCTTAGACTTCATTGTCATATAAACTAGCTTAGAGAGGTACAAGTGACATACCTTTTAAATGACGCTCGATCCTCGCTAGTGTCATCCTTGTAGCTCCTCCTTGAGTTTGTGGGATGGTGAACCTGTTTAAGAAGCAAAAACCAACAAAGAGAGAGAACAAAGATATATATATTCCAATGAATCCTGTGTATAAGATCAAGGAGTTATACAATAAAAGTTAGGACACCTTTATAGGGAAGAAATGTATTGTTTCATTATATTAAATGGAAAGTGGAGAATACAACCCATGCATTGATGTTGCAAGGTCCCTTTCAATGGTTCTTTGCTCCAACACACACACCTTTGCTTCAATGCCTTTTATGAAGAAGATCCACAATCTGACTTAGAGAACTAAAGCAAAGCTCTCAAGTATAATATATAGTAGAAATCTTCATGCATATGCAAGCCCTTGCAAACCTTATCCTTTTTCCATAAGAGATCCCTCTTTATATAGGGTGAAAGAGAGATGGATGAGGGGATTAGGATGATCCCACTAAATTAGAGAAGCAATTAAGAACCAAACCGATCAGAGGCCACCTCGTCTTCTATAAGATTCCCTTCTAGAACATTCGTGAATTCTGACTTTTCCTTTGCTTAAGCATCGTCGCACCCTATGCACAGGCAACCTGCGATGACATCACAGTCCATATTTAGTGCAGAGTGTGATGATCAGGCATCGTCGCATCCCATGCATACAGTAGGGTGTGACGACCTTTCTTGTTGTAGTTTTTGAAAGAGGAAAAGCAAACCACTTTTCTCATGGAGAAAGTCTCTTTTAATATTTTCAGGGAACGTGGAAATGAGTTAAGCACATGTTTTCAGTTGATCACTGGGGTGACCAAAATAATGTGTAACAATATCACGCTTGGCATCCTTCACCATGCATGAAAAACCCTAATTCGAGTGAAACCATTACCTGTCAACTATTCAATACACAAAACATCACGTTTTCTTGTAGAAATTGAGGTTGTACTGAAGAAATTTGCCGATGGTGGCATCCTTGCATTAAATCTACCAAGAGGGAACACCAAAGAGAAAGATCTTACCCTATGTGTGTTATAGATACCACAAAGTTTCATTTCACTCACAAAGAATCGGTTTTTCCACTCTTGCTGGTATCTTTAACCACCTGGGACACAACATAGGGCTTCATGCTGCCAGTTTGAACTGGATTTGGTTACAGGTGCAACCTCACCTGAATCACACTCATTGAGTTTTGATTGTTCTTTCAATCCTTTCAAATATTCAATTGATGGTGTTGACCCGACATTGTTATTTACTAAGAATTTATGTCTTCTAAGATCCACCACATTTGAGACATCAAGAGAATTGTTGCCAAAATCGTGAAGCATTCCACTATATGTTTTGGTCCAGCCAACCAATTTTTTCCCTTCGACGGATTGTGTTAGAAACCATAGTGTGCATCCTTGCATGATCCAACTATCATTCTAACTACTTACTGTGACAAATTAGAAGAGGATGTGAATAATTTGCATTAAGGCCTTATTGAGGTCTTATTGAAGTTGAGCATTTGCAAGACAAGAATTGCATATTGGATCACTACGAGCAAATGCAACAGTGGTGACAGTTGGTTAATGAAGATATGACCCTTTTCTATGGTTATGATTGACATGCCTTAATTTGAGTTTTGTAGAAATATTTTGGTGTGTAGATACCCCTTCTTGTTGAGAGATCATTGGAATCTCGAGAAGTCTAATTGAATACTATAAATTTACTCAAATCATCTTGCATTGAGTGAATTTGATGGTTGGTCGAGATTTTTTTGAAGGGTTGGTATCTATGCTCCATATTCAACAACATATTTTGTACATGTGATCTCCACTTGGTCTTCATCATGGTGGGTTTCTTTCACCTTTCTATGTGAAGTTGAACGTTAACTCTTATCTATGTTCATATTCCATGTAGAAAACCTTGATGGATGCCTTGTGCATCAGATAAATTTCCTGTTTATTTTTAGTCCATCGTTGATTATTCTTTGGTGGAAAACCTTTGTCTCTTTTGAGCTATTCTTTACAACACACAATTTTGAACCCTCTTCGTTGTCAACTCTGCAATATTGGGTCTTGCAACAGTATTTGTGCATGATATCGTGTGAGTATAATGAACGGTCTTTGTGTTTATGGGAGTGCCTATGAGAAAGGCCAAGTTGCCTCATACATAAGTGGGCGGGCTTGTTGTGACATATACCTCCAAAATTGTTAAGGTGCCTCTTCTATTGAAAGACCCTTGAATTCTACTGTTGCAAGATATTGGCATACTTACTTATTGAGGCATAGGTTCGAGATCCATTTTAATGCTTTCCTATCATATGACAACTTGATGATCATGTAAAACACACAATAGCAGTGATGAAGCATTGTAAGTTTACAGTTTCTTTTGTAAACGGGTGCATTTTTGGTAGAAGTTGGCACCCTTCATTTATTGTTTGTATAGTTGAGTTTGCATTGTAAATTCAAGGTGGAGTTGAAATAAACCTCTAACATCTAGTTTTGTCTTTAAAATGGCTTGATTTGAGGAACTGATAGAGCTATTGAACACTCTAATCCTCTCCTCTTTGGCTAATACAGTCACCATGGACAAAACAACTTTGAAATCCATTGTAACATGCTTGCAAATTTCTCAAGCCAATGCAGTAGTACTTCAAACTCAGAATAAACTTCTTCATGACACACTTGAGATAAAGAATATTCAACAACATTCTGAACCAACCCTTGTTTAGAACCCTATATTTGAATATGACGAATAAGATGAGGCTAATTCAAATCAATAGTTAATTCATCAACTAGTCAGTGAGATATTGTTAGAATCAAGTACAATTCAACTTCTTCTTTCCAATCCAATCATCATACCTTGGGAATAAATCGTGTAGAACAAGCATAGAAATGGTATTGGATATGAAAATTATGTCACCTTTCATAATTCAGATTACACAAAACCAATCTAGTTTCAAAGTGATAGATTTGTTTAAGACAATTCACATTCACCTGCTCCATTTCAAGAGAAGATTCAGATATGCCAGCATTGTCAGTGAGTTGGCCATGTTGAATATCATTGTTTCGATATTCATCCTTGTGATAATTTTGTACAACACAATCATCCTTCAGATAGGTGTTTTAAACACTAGACAACTGCAAGAGTAAAGAACCACTATGGGTGGATTCCTTCTTGGCGATGGTAATCAACATTCAAGAAGATATGTCAGTCATATCGATGAATCCAGTGTCGAGTATTGATGCATCTTGCAGTGAAAGGATTTCAATTTTCTCTCCTTGAACCTGAGAGGGGGGAACAACATCAGTGATTGAAAGTCAGGCTTACATTTTCGAAGCCCTATCAGTTGAGCAAAAAAAAGTGAATGTGACAAGCAAGTGGGATTAGTTTTTGATTCTCCTTAAATCACCACTTAGTAAAACACTTACAACTTCTACTAGACACAGTTTGTGGTTTCCCTTAAACCTCCACTTGGTTTAAGGCATTCAACTTCTGTCGCAGAACAATTTATGGTCATCTTTAAACCAACATTCGATATCACTTCTAATTAGCAGAAGACATGTGTTTCCCTATTTTAGCTAACTTAGGAATTGTTTTGGGAACCATTAATCCTAGAGTAGGGTTTTAGAGTTTGTGGTCATCCTTAAACCACCAAATTGGTTTGTGGTATTCCTTAAACCACTATCATAATTTTGTTTGTGCTCATCCCAAAACCACCATATTCAGAGAGCACATTCAGCCATCAGTAGATGCACACTTCCATATTTCAGCTGCCCACTTACAGATATTAGCTCTCACCTTGGACTCACATACACCCCTTCATATTAAGGGGGGGATGTTGGAAACGTAATCCTTGGGATTAAGAACTTCATGTAATGTGAAGAGTCGAGATAATGTAACTAACGAGATTCCAAGAGACCTTGGATGAGAATAAAAAGTTCATCTAGATGTGTATATATGTGTATCATATCCATTAATAAAATGCACTACACTTTATACGTGTGTCCAACATACATGATAGAATTTCAATCTTTTCACAACCTAAAAAATTATTCTCGTTACTAAAACATCTGATGCTAATCTTCATGTCTCTTATTCCTTACAATCTAATTTCAAAGAAGAGTTTCAAGGTGGTATTTTAAAAGATGATTCCAAACTAGTATTTAACAAAGAATCAATTTTCGGAATTGATACACTACTACATATTGAAAAAATTCCGATGGTAGGGACAAAATTGGTCGTACTATCGAAAAATACAAGATAATTATTTAAATTTTTCAATTTTTTTTCAATCCTGCCTGCATTCGTCGGACTTGAGACAGAAACCTCTAGATTCATCTCAATACCAATGCTTACTCTATATTCTTCTCAATACCGACGATATATCTATGTTCATCTCAATATCGGCGATATCTCTATATTCGTCTCACTACCGACGATAGTAGGGTTAGCCATTTCTCTCTTCAAATAGCCACCCACTATTTGACTAAGTCAACATTGACTTGGTCAACTGTCATCAAAATTATGATGGACAAAAAATAATAAATATGTTTCATTTTAGAGATGTTGCGAAATTGTTTTCTATAATGACAATGGTTCAAAAAAGGTATAAGGTGTTCTTGTCAAATGAAAAACATATTTATTTTCATATTTCAATTGCATTAGAAAAATATAATAAATATTCCATTACACCACTCAATTTTATAAGATAATCATCATTGTTTTTTTGTGGGGAAGAATATCAGAAAATATTAGAGGTGGGAAAAAAAGTAAAGAGGGTGAAAAGGATGATGGTAAATGTTATTTCCCTTGTAAAAGATGTAGTATTGCACGTTCTGTAAGAATTTTAATAGGAACAACTAAAATACATTGTAGGATATATGGGCACATTGGCGGGGGATCGAATGAATATCATCCTGTGGTAATTAGCTATTTATTCATTATCTGTCTTTATATTGATTGTATTTATAAAATTTTATATTGTTTTAATATTTGTTATACACACTAATTTTGCATGATTGTTTGTAATTATAAATATAGAATTTCCCCCTAACTTTATGCATAATGCACCAAGTAGTAGTAGAAATCATGTTGTACAAGTTGAGGAACATAAAGCGAATAATGAAGATCAATTTAATGATCCCATGAAAATAATAACATAGTTCAAGATGATGGGACAAATCAAATGATCCAATACTTGTTCACTCAGTGAGATGAGGATGGGGACAATGATGGTATTTATGATGAACCTCTGATAGAAAAGGAAAACAAACTAATCTATAAAGGCTCAAGAGCAAATCATCTCTCCACTACATTGTTGTTGGTGAACTTAAAGGTTATAAATCATTTTTCGAACACTTGTATGACACAGATCCTAAGGTATGTAATATGTTTCATCACATATACATAGAGGTTGATTTTTTTCTCTTTTTTTTAATGTTAATTAATGTGTAAAATAAGAATGTGATATTTATGATTAATATTCTTTATATTAACTAGTTATTTTTTATCTTGTAGATTGTTAGGTGAATTTTTGTTACCATCATCAAATATTTTACCTCTCACATTTCGAGATTTACATGCTATTATGAAAGACATCTGAATGGAGTATCAAACTATAGATGCATGTCCTAAAGATAATATTATATATTATGGACAACATGTGTCGAAAACAAAATGTTTGCAATGTCATATCAATAGATATCGAACCGATCAAGTAACAAAAAGGGTGCCTTGAAAGGTTCTTCATCATATTCCCTTAATTCTATGTTTGCAGCAATTGTTCAGGTGAAAAATCATAGCATAGTTTATGGATTATCATGCACATAACAGATGTGGAGATGGTGTTCTTTGAATTCATGCAGATGGTTATGCATTTAGGGAAATTGAGGAAAAATGGGAAGAATTTAAAGTTGAACCTCGTAATGTTAGGCTTTCATTGGCAGTTGATGGTGTTAATCCATTTGGATAGCTTAGGTCTATTTACTCAGTGTGGCCTATTTTTGTTATCAACAATAAAAATACTCCTTGGATGTCAAAAAAGAGGGAGCACGTAATGTTGACAATGATTGCTCCAGGTATTCGTTTACATTAATTTTTCGAAAATAACATTTTCATTTATTTCTTTTTTTGAATAATATCTTTTATTTATTTACTTACTTATATAATATACATATCATGGTATTAATTATGTGTAATTTCAAACAATTAGGTAAGTACCAAGTTAAATATATGAATGTATATATCAATCCTCTTATCAACAAGCTACTAAAGTTATGGGCCGAAATCACTATGTATGACCTTTGTAAGCCAATCGGGGAGAAGAAATTTCAATTCCATGGAATACTTGTATGGACAATACATGATGCCCCATGACTAACACATTTTTGTGGTATGTAACATTTTGTTTCACTTTAGTACTATATAATTATTTAAAGATAACATGCATTTTTTTAAATAATCCCATCGTATAATTGAAATTAATCCATCTATTGCAGGTCTTCAAATGAAGGGTAAGTTTTCATGTCTAGTTTGTGGTCCTAAAATGAAGTATCATCATTCAAAAAGTTTAGGAAAGATGGTTTTTGATGAGTATAGGCACTTCCTCCCTAAGAAAAATAAGTATCATACTACTAGAAAACATATTTTCAATTGGAAAGAAGAGACTAGATTAAAACCATGAAGAATGATAACTCACTGATGGAGGTTGGAATATAACAAAAATCATCAAGGTACACAATATCTTTATGTATCGTATGTGTAATATTGTTTTGAATTTTTATTTTAATTATTGAATTTATTTTATTGTATTTGATAATTATTGTTGTGATTTCTTTTATGCTTCATCTTAAGGCCACCATCGTGAAGGTATTAATAATGGTATTCCACGAGGAATGAAATGTTATCCCACTCAATTCATGAGGTTGTCTACTATGAGGATCTAAAAATATCTCATGTGTTTGATACACTGCATATCAGGAAGAATGTGATAGAAACGTTATGGTGAATTATAGATGGTAGGAGGGATAAAGAAAAAATTGTCAAAATTTGTACTAACATTTAGGAAGCCAATCATGCAATGCAAAGTGTGTTCTGATCAAATAGCGATGGAGACCAAAATAACCTTCCATGGTTATTAACAGAGAAACAAAGAAATGATGTAAAATAGGTCAGTCAAAGAATTAAATTTCCCACGGGATTTTCTTCAAACATAAATAATTTTTTAAAGAAGAAAGGTGAATTTGTTGGGGTAAAATGCATGATTGGCATACCTTCATTAAGGTAATAATTTTGGTATACATATTTGTATATTGGTCATATACATTTTTTAATATTTTTAATTTTTTTTGTCTACTTTGGAAACAAATAAGGATTCATTTTTACTGTTACGGTATGTTCTACCTCTATCTCTCCCAAGCGACTTTGAAAAGAACATCAAACAAGTTATATACGATATTGGCAAACACATGAGGTAAGTAGTTGTGATTTATATGCAAAATGTTTTTTCAATTTGTTGTTGTACTTAATGACATATGTTTTACTTATAATGTAATGTATATTATGTTTTGTTGAAACATGTTATTTTCTTGCGTCATGTGAACGGGTCTTTTAATCAAAGGTTCTAGGTGAGAGGGATTGGTCATTTGTTCTTAGATATGATCCAAGAGGAAGGCCAATAAAGTATATT
>SNQJ01S0171959.1:26708-36876 GCA_010110895.2 Picea sitchensis
TTCACACCCTAGCTATGATGCAGCCTACGAGAATCAGGCATTCAAGCACCCTAATACATAGGAAGCCTGCGAACTTCCTTTTTTATAAGTTTTTTACAAAGGAAAATGTAACTTCTTTTCTCAGGAAAAGTTCTTCTCCCTTCTCTCTTCAGGAACTCAGGCCACTGACCCCTCTGAAGGCAATAGATAGGTTGACATCATTAACAGTCACAGGGATGACGAAAATAATGTGTAACAACGTACATGCAACCTGTCTCCTCCGCTGTACTCTGCTTATGAGTTGTGTCACTACCACCCATCACACGAGACCTCAGCTCTCGGTGTTTCGCGACTTCTGCAATCGAAAAGGAATTCTTTCGACCTTTGAACCCCCGATACGCAATACCACGCAGAGGTTCTGATCCAATAGTTCTCCCGTGGCTTGGATCCAACGGTCTGGATCCTTTCACGATCTCATGTATCGCGAGTCCTTAAAACCTTGCCCGGCATTGACTCCTTCAAGTCGCGAGTAAGAGAAACGTTGATCTTTCGCCACGTTCCCTCCTTGATGGACGGCTATGATCAAATCGCAAATTCACACATCGCTAGTTCGAACAGTATGTTCTTTGGCCTTCTTACTCTACGAGTTAGAGAGATGCTGAGCTCTCGCCACGCATCCTCTACAATGGACGGCTTGATTTCCTCTTTGAAGAGTTCAGTATTTCGTGACTCGCACGTTGTAAGGTTATTTCCTTCGAACCCCTGACTCCCGAAACACCGAAATCTCCCTCTAGATGATCGATGGTCCAGACCACTCTTGGGTCAACGGCCATGATCACATTGTTATTTCGTGTATCCTGAGTTGGTGTAGTCTTTCCCTTTGACTACTCCCAATCACGAGTCAGGGAAATGTTGTCTGACTACCACGCATCCCTCCTTTGGTTCTTTCATCGGTTGACACGTGTCCAACTTAATATCTGACGGTCAAACTTCCTGTCAGAATTTTGTGTATCGCATGTTAGAAGGGATCTCTACCTCTGTTTCCCGAACGTTGAAATCCTCCTTTGGGCACGAAGCGCTAAGATTATCACTACTTATGTATATCTAACGGTTTTCCGTCCTCATCTCTGCGTTCCTCCAATATCGATCGTTTTTCCTCTAGAGCCTTTGCTGCTTCCAGTTCTTGAATAATTTCGGTCTTCAAAGGTTTCGAACCTTTGTCCCTTCCTCTGCAATATACCTTGGTTTAAGGAACACTCTATAAGTGTTATCCCTCCTGAGCTTCGCCAGCGATAAAGAACTTAAGAGCCTTGCGCTCTTCTTATGGGCTTAACAGGCTTCATCCTCCAAGGGACTCAAAACGATTAGGAAGGTTTACATGTGTACATGAAACTATGTTCATAGTCGACGAACACATAACGCGTGACTCAGGCTTATGCCACCACGGGACACAAGTATTTACAAGTATAAAACATATCCTAACCATATGATTTCTTACTGGCCTAATTATACAACCAAGCAGTGATAAAAGGAATACAGTATATCCAATTCATACACAGTTATAGATAAATTACACAGGGCAGGAGATCACTTATCCATTACAGGTTGACGCCAACCAACTGACAATGGGTGTTCGTCCTTCCACCCAACCATAGGCACAGAGGCATTCATTCTTAGCACTCTAGCCACCCCCATGCCAAGCCATGATATCACCAGGGAATTCTCACACTTCTCGAGGGTTCTTCCTCCATTTCTGCTTCTGGTTGGGTCATGTTCTCTGTAACTCAGAGATTTCTCTCTCTCAGTTATGGCCTCGGTGAGGTTTCTCAGATGCTCCTCGGCATCAAGCTCATGGCCTTCAGTTCGTGACTTGCTGGAGAGATATGTGCATCTCCCTTGCGAGCTTACACTCTCCCCCTTTCCCCGGTCTCTCCTCTCTTGTGTGTATCCCTCTTACCTTGGAAGGTTTTCTGACCTATCTTGTTCCTTCTGTTAGAAGGAACCTGAGGTCTGCAGGTCCCTATGGTACTTCGGGCTGACAACCCATGTTTCCATTCATGGGGGTGGTTGATAATTCAACCATCGGTCCTTTCTTCATTAACTGATTTCTCTCCTTGGGATCCAAAGGAGGTTGCCATCCTCATCAAGGGAAATTTGGGGTTATTTGTCATAATGAACCCTCTCTTATAGTTTTCACATTCTTCCTCTAGTGATATCATGGCCAGTACTTTCAAGGATTCACCCCCACAGTCAGTCATTAGCAACTCAAAAAATAATACATTTACATTGTCCTCATGCATTAGCATGGTAATTGCTATTTTATGATTAATTACAAATTGGGAGAAATAGGGTGTTACATAAGGTGTGATTTTATGATGATGGACTGCAAATTCCTTAGTCAAGGCTTCAATTTTTTTATTGATGAAATGTGTTCCTTGATCGCTCATAAGGATCTTCGGGCATCCAAACCTGGTTATGATGTCATCAAATATGAAGCGTCCAGCTATAGTGGCACTACAGTCCTTAACTGATCTTGCTTCATCCCATCTGGTCAAGTACTCTGTCGCAGTGATTATGTACCTTGCTCTTGTGCACTTCCCTAGTGGGTTATTAGGTCCCATGAAGTCAATGTCTCATTTCTCAAATGCTTGTAGGGTCAGTTGTGGTGCTAACGACATTTCATCTCCTCTAGATGGTTTTCCAACTCTTTGGCAGACATCACAGGCTCTGTAATAGTCCTTAGCATATATGTGTAAGGTAGGCCACCAAAGGCCAGCTCAAAGAACCTTCTGTGCAATTACTTTCCCTACGTAGTGTCCTCCTGTAATGCCTTCATGAGCTTCGGTGAGGATCAATGGTCACTCTGCTTCCATAACACACCTCCTCAGTATCTCATCAGGTCCCATCTTGTATAGTTGTCGAGCTATAAGTGAAAATTTTGCAGCACGCACTACTAGTTGTTTCTTCTGGGTGATTGTATATTCACTAGGTGTCATTCCTGTTGACAAGAACTGGACTATTTCTGCAAAGTGGTCATCAATCTTTCTAATGGCTAGAAATTGTGCATCTGACAGTGTATCCTCCAAACTAGTAGGCTCTTCTCCATATTCCAACCTCGACAAGTGGTCAGGACCTTTGTTCATTCTTCCTGGCTTAACCATGATCTCAAAATCATATTCCTAAAATAGCAGAATCCATCTGCATATTCTCCCCCCTAACACTGGCTTGTTGACTAGGTATTTCAGTGTGGAGTGATCAATAAACATTTTAAAGTGTCCTCCCATCAAGTAGTGGCGGAACTTCTACAGCGCATACACCATGGCTAACCCTTCTCTTTCAGTAGTGGTGTAATTGATCTCTCTTGTTGAGAGCCTCCTGCTATCAAAGGATAATGGGTGGTTGATGTCTCCTATTCCCAGTTGTGTTAACACAACTCCTAATGCAATAGAATATGCATCGACATGCACATGAAATTGCTTGCTCCAATCTAGGAAAACCAGAATAGGCGTAGTAATCATTTTTTGTTTCAGCGTATCGAAGCTCTGTTGGAATTCTTCGGTCTAGTGAAATTGGCAGTTTTTCTTCAAAAGATTCTCCATGGGTGTTGTAATCTGGGCATAGCCTTTAATGAACTTCTTGTAATATCTAGTGTGTCCCAGCACAGTGCGCAGCTATTTAACTGAAGTAGGAGGGGGTATATCAACTATGATGGAAATTTTAGATGGATCTACTAGCAATCCCTGCTTGCATACAATATGACCTAACAACACTCCAAATGGTGAAAATAAAATGCACTTCTTCAGGTTTAAGAAAATTTGACACTACCTGCACTTGTCCAACAATAGACTTAAACATTCGATATGATTTTTCAATAAACTAAAAATAGTCCAATAATCAAAGTATGCTTCTAGAAACTTATGTAGAAACTCCTTGAATGCTTCGACCACTACCCTGGAAAATATGGTTGGGGCATTCTTCAATCCAAACGACATTACTGCATATTGGTAGGACCCCCATTCTGTGGCAAAGGTGGTCTTATGGCGATCTTCCTTGGCAATCCATATCTGATGGTATCCAGAAAATCCATCTATAAAAGAATATACCTCATGGCCTCCTACATTATCTAACACTTCGTCGGTGAATGGCGTAGGGAAGGGATCATGCAAACATGCGTTGTTCAGCTTCCTGAGATTTACGCAGATCCTGATCTCTCTTGCCTTCTTGTCTTGTACCACCATAGGGCTAATCCATTATGATTCTTCGACAGGTTCTATAATCCCTGCTTCCAGCATTCTGTCGAGCTCAATCTTCACTTTCTCCTTATATTTAGGGTTCAATCTGTAGGATATCTGTTTAACTGGTCTTGCATATGGTTTCAAAGGGATCCTCATCTCTCCCATAGGCCCTTTAATGCCCTTCATATCAATGAACTTGATTGGAAACAAGCCTTGATACTCATGTAGCAATTATGTGATCTTGTCAAAAGTGGCAACATCCCAATAATCTCCAACATTTGCAAGCTTTGGTGTTTGCTCTGTTCCAATATGGATTGTCTTGATCTTGATCGGTTGTCCAATAAATGGTAGCTCAACTCTTGGTCCTTCCACATCTCTCTGGCCTTCTATTTCTGCGATGTTCACCTTCCTAGGATCATCGTCTTCATTAGTATTGATGTTGTAATAGCCTTGCAATTTCTGGAGAGGCGCAGTCCATTCATCCTCTTCTTGTTTCAAACGGAAGCTAGGTACCTCCTTGAACACTTTCTGTCTTATGACCTATAATGCTTGATCTATTGTAGGATATTTTCTTTTGAATAAAAAGGTAGTGACAAAGTTCTGAGTCATACCTTCCCAATCTGCAGTGATGAGGCGCAACTCTGCTTGAAGGTACCAGTTGATAGGGGTTGTGTCCAGCGTGTTGATGAATTTGTGCACCCAGTGCTCTTGAGGAATATTGCTCCATGCTTCCTCACAACTTTTCACATGGTCCTTCGCACATCTATGACCTGTGTATCTAACTTCGCAACCTTCTACTTGTGTCTAGAACCGCGTCGTCAACAGAGTACGACATTGTACCCATTCTGTAATGTTGTTTTTGTGTGTCCCCCACCATCTTGTTGGTGTGTCTTTCAAGGCCTCACCCATTGCCAACAATCATTGTTGCATTGGTACACTTTCTTCAAAGTCCGACAAGAAGGTTTCTAAAGGATTCAGACCATCAAAGGTGGGCAAGTTACTTATTGTTGTGTCGATCCAGCGTACTTCTCTGGTTAATCTAGCACATCTCCTTCTAGATACTTCGTACATTTTGTTCTGCCATTTATCCAGTACTTCTTATGAATCTAATGACCATGTGTTGTCACTTTGCCAGCTCAAATTTCCATCCATCGTAGGATTAATGTAATCATGTTGTCTAGCTATTAATTTGTATATGTTTTCCAGTTCATATGCATGGTCTTATTCTCTGATGGGCTCTGTCTATCGCTGACCTTCATCAGGATCTAAAGGTGCAATGAACCTAAGGCCATCTCCTTCAAACGTAATTCGTATTTTCTTTAAATCAACCACAGTGGAATTATTGAAAGCCCGATCAATTCCTAACAGCACAAGGTAAGGATAGCTATCATCAACTATCTCAATTACCTCAAAGTCTACAAACGTCCTCACTCCATCGATGTCCACAGGGACATGTTACAATCTTCAAAAGGGGATTACAACTTACTGATTAGACATCCTAAGTATGATAGGGGAATAGATCAACTTAGGTTTCCCCATCAGTGCCCAGGTTTGCTTCGTCATCACATTGACCTCTAACCCTAAGTTGAGGACCACATAGTCTATATCATACTCTCCAATCTGAGCATTTAGGTGTAGTTCCTTATTTTTCCTTCTCTTCTTGGATAGTTGATGTATTGCTTTATTCAGTAAAGGATCTACCCTTCCTATCTCATACTGTCAAACCAAATTTTGTAGTTCTTGTATGGCTCTCTCATCTTTAATCATCTCTATAAACGTATACAAGAAACTAACAAGTTTACTTGCCTCTTTTCCATCTTCAGGTGAAGCAGACTAATCAAATGCCAGAGGCATTCCACATTCTCTTACTTCTGGTCATGTTTTCAATGAAGAACCTTGGTCTCCCCTGAATTCTCTTCTTGCCTCCTCAAACATTTGTTTTTATTTATTTGCATCAAAAGTTTGTGTCTTCTCTGCAGCTTTCCTGACTCCTTATTCTTTTGTAGTCTTTCCTTGGGTCATTTTGTCTTCCCCTATAACAGCGCCTCCTTGAGTCATAACAGTGACTCTAGGGTCTGCTCCATGAGGTTCTACTTTGATTAATTGTATTTGTGGGTTATGCTGAGGTTCCCATCTCTCCAGAAGTTTATCCAGCAATGTTGGACATTCATCGATAGCATGCTCGAAGGAGTTGCAATAGCTTCAAGTGGTACAAGGGTTCTGACAATCCCTTTCCAAGTGTCTTTTTTGTGTATAGTTATAACAGATTATCTTTCCTCAAACTTGACCCATACTGCCTCCTCTTCCTCATCCTCGGAATCCACCATGAGGGTTGAAGTTTCCTCTCCTGGGGGAGTTATATTGTGTATTGTTTCCTTCTTGTTGTACTTCACCTTGAATTTTGTATATATCCCTTGACCTTTCGTGCATGAGGTCGCAAGCCCTACAATACCTATCATCATTCCCCATGGACTTACAGAACATGAGATATAAATTTTTGGGTGTCTGAACATATTTTTTGCATGTAATAGCACTCACCAAGGCGATGTCTATATGTACATACCTCGCACCAGGGTACGGTAACTTGATTCAAAGGACTCGGAGCTCCAGAGGCAAAGTATTCATGAAATAGGGGACAGTGTTCCTTGTCATGGCCTTCTGATTTGCATCCGATACACCATATATATTCTCTTTTTTCGTTTCCCTTGTCTTTCTTCATATCTTCGACCTGCAGAGACAAACTAGTTAGTTGACTCAAGATTTGACTCATACCTGAGATTGATTCTCCCATAGGGGTTGATTCTAGCTTCATGGAAATCTCAAGTGCCTCAGCCTGCGAAGCAATCTTCTATTGCATCAGAGGAACTCTGATGTGTGGAAAGAGGGCAGCAATGAACCATTCCTTGTTCTGCTCATCTGGGATTTGAAAACTCAGATGGCCTGTCAAGGTCTTAAATCTCTGATTGAACTCCCATACCGGTTCAACTATTCTCTGCTTGATTTATTTTAGTTCTGTAATGCACTGTGACTTTGACTTGGGTTTCTTGAACTCAAAAATCAGTGCGTTCTTGATCTCATTCAGCGGTTTAGGCTGGGCAATTACCTTAACAAACTTCAGGTAGCATCTCAGTGCGTAGTCTCTTAGGGTAGTACTAAATTGAGTGCGTTTGACAGCTTCATCGGTGATGTTCTTAATACTCCATACGACTTCGCATAGAAACTAGTGCTAATTAGGATCTTCAGATCCATGTCCTCTGAAGGTGGGTAACCTCATCTCATCTGTCATAGATATTCCTAGGTTTCCTGACTAAGTATGTGTTGGGATACTAGTGACAGTGCTCTGAACGCTTGAGTGACTATGATTACTCTGATTTCTTAATGTTGTTGAATCAACAGGAAGAGTAATAGTGCTTACTTCAATAGTCTGCGTAGTTCCTAAAGATTTCGGCTCTTCCCGGCGAGGTTCTTTAGCTTTCCCTTCCTCTGCCTAGTGGACTCTGAATGCTCTTCGTCTGTCAGATCAACCTCTTCTCACTATAGAAACCCTCGTCCCCGTAGTTCTACTTAAAAAGGTTCACAAGAGGAACTTCTCTGAACACTCTCCCACTGCGCGTATGTCCAGCCTCCATGTCGTTGTCGTTGTCTGATTTCTTGAACATTAGCTCTTCAATCCAGCAAACTACTGTATCTTTAATATGTTCTTCTCATGCAATAGCATCTTGATCTTCAGCTTCAGAAAATGTAAAAATTGTCCTCTAGGTCCCTTAAAGAAGTATCTCTATGCTTGGCTATACAATTCTACTCTGTCAACAACAAACTCAGTGATATACCCTCCAATGGTACTATAAAACCAGTGATCTATTGCGCTTAACATGACGTTATCAACTCTCTTGACCTTCTTGATCAGCGTCGATGTCCAAACCATAGGTAGCCTAGATATGATCTCAAATTGGGTATCTGCTAACCTAGCTAGCCACTCGTATAACTCTCTATGGATTCCTCCAAAGAAAATCTTGTGTATATCAGTAAATATATATCTTTATAGCCAATCTTTTGTACTAAGAATAGGGTTCTTGTTCTAGGATTCAACAAAGTCCTTTTCTTGATATTCTATCCACTTATGAATCTCTATCTTTGATGGAAACCACCTTGACATTCCCTCAAGAAGATTCCTGTCCTAGCAACGGAACCATTTGTTGGCACAAGGGTAGACCCAGGGTTCAGCTCCAAGAGCGCGCCAACAAGCCCTAACTACTGGCCCTTTCGACAACACCTGCGAGGAAGATGTAGTCTCACCCGAAGTAGCTATGGGGGGGTTGCAGGATAGAGATGTCTACAACCAAAGGGAATACCAAGTGGATCTAATACAAGAGCAATACAACATTAATATATCACTTACTAGTTCAGATCTACTTCGCAGAACTATCTACCGAATCTAACACAGTAATGAAATAGTAGTATACCAAATGACAAAGAACAGAGCATCAATCACACACACAACACAAGATATACGTGGTTCACCCTCTCTCTAGGGCTACGTCCACACAATTGTTCTTTATAATATATTAAGATGAAGCATACAGTTCTTGTCTGCCCTCTTAGCTAGAAGATCTTCTTTCTTCTCCTCTCTGTCTCTCCCCTTCATGCGCACCTAGCTGCAGGACTGATCTCTACACCCATCTGAAGATCTTACAATACCAAAAGGCTCTTACTCTTAGCACTTCTCTCTCACACAATAATAATCAGTCGCATCAATAACAAAACTAGAACGACAATACCAACAACAACACCCCATCCCAAGTCCTTTAGACCTCTATTTATACATTACATGAATAGCTCACCGACAGCCTTAGGTTGAGACCTAAGTGTCAAAACCCTAGGTGTCTAAAACCCTAGGTCAACTTGACCCACGTTTTTAGGGCTTCACCATCCTGTCTTTCCTTCCTTCTCACGCGGTGCTCCAAAGCATCCAATGGTATCTTTTTCCACTTGATGAGTTGTCCACAATCTGTCTTCCTTGTTGATCTGTCATCCTCGATCTCCTCGTCCAACGTCTTGCTTTCTCTTACTTCGCTCCATATTTTCTTCTCTTTTGTTTGCTTCGTCCCAGTAACAGTCACTGTGTCTTCCGCGTAGTTCGCATTTTGTTTTTTCTTCCTTGATCTTCACTTGCTTCCATAACCAAGGCCCAACACCTTTCAACGTTCCATACATAACATTAGACCGTAAAACATTTCAAAAGGGATTCTTACCCAATCCTTTCATACCTTGTGACACATGGGCATGAACATTTTTATACCGGTTTTGGCTGTTAGCACCCTCTCTGATATTATCCCATCAGTGGTGCTCCATGGGGACTTTCAAAGTCCCTTCAACAATCTTTCAACAAGGACTTTCTCATAGTCATCCTCTGATTGAGGTTGTTCATTATTGGAAATTGTCTTTCTCAACGGTTCCAATCTATTTCTTTCTACACATGATATACATCATAAACACATTAGTCATCATGTAAATTAAAAATGCAAGTACCATAGCATTTAAATTAATAAAACATTTTCAGGCATGTCCTAGCATATCTGTATGCACTTCATCACATTATCCTTAATGTTTTCATGAGTTCAATATCGACAGTTCTCAACTGTTTATGCAGTAATACAATCCTCATCACTATGGTGTCAAAACATTTACTTTCATCAGTGTACTAGTTTTCTCATTCCAGAGAAAAACATAATACACAGCAAGAAAAGAATTGAGGGTTCTCCCATTCTTCAAATTCTTTCTACATCGCCTGGGAATTTTCATCCCAGCTGAGTTATTTCTAAGGCCTCACTGTCTTTTCTCTACTTTTGCAATTTACTCCCTGTTGGGATCTCCCTACTCTTTTTCTTGAGCCACCTTGGTTAGGCCTCACCCTAAACCCCCCTTTTTTTTTGGAATACAACAACATGCTTTAA
>SNQJ01S0171961.1:0-20475 GCA_010110895.2 Picea sitchensis
ATCCCTGAGGCCCTCCATAAGAAATCCCTCCTGCATGTTATTCAATGAATCTTGAATACTATGAAAACTATCATTGAGGCCATGTGTGAGGCTGTCTGTGAGGCCATGTGCAAATGCATCCAATGTGTGAAACAATTGGGCTTTGAATGATTCAAGAATTTCTTTTAGGTTTTGAGAAGAAATATCCATCTGAGTACCCTATGAACTCTTCATTCCTTCAACCTTCATGAAAAAAAAAAAAAAAAGACCCAATAAGTTAACACAAAAAATCGCGGCTTTTTCTCGAAAACCCTAAAAAAATGTTGAAGTTAAAATGCTCATAACTTCACTTCCCGGACTCTAATTTGGCTGATTTTTTTTTTTGAAATTGAGTGAAATTGTGAGAGGAACTCAGATATGTAATTTATTTGGGCAAATTTAGCCTCCAAATGCTACAGAAATAAAAAAAAATATCGTCATCGTTCACAGAAAAAATCCTGAAAATTTGTAGATTTTAAAACTTCAATATCTTGACTTCCCGGACTCCGTTTCAGATAATTTTTCTTTTCAAATTGGTGTTTTCCTGAGAGGAACTCAGATATACAACCCTTTTCTATAAATTTTGCACAGAAATATACCGAAAACTTTGATAATGTTGCGGCCCTCTTTTTTCTTCTTCGAAAAAAAAATCTGTAAAAATAAAAAATATTTGCCCACAATGTCTGCCCAAGGAAAGTGCTCTGATACCACTTGTTAAGAACCTGAATAGATCTACAAATATAATCACCACAAATGATGAATACACAATATATCCACTAAGCAAGATATAATAAACCACACTTTATTATATCAAAACCCTTGAGGTAGGGCAACACCATACAATGGATCCTATTATGGAAGGGATCCTCTCCTGTTCACTTGCCTCTTCGAGGGGGCATCCTACTATTGAGATACCGCTCCAAATACAATAATTCTTTTCATATTTCATTACATTGCTTGAACCCCTTTATATAGTTCTACCCTCACCTAAGAACATTCTAGAGGAAGAATCTTCTAGAAGTAGAACTTTCTAAGAATTCCTCTTACATTTATTATATCTAATTACCCATTTATTATATCTAACTACCATAGTGGGCCTTATTTAATAATATAGTGGACCTAGTCCACCTTACATTGAATGACCTCCACTATTATCACTATGAGCCCTCTAGGCCCCTCCACTACCTCTCTAGCTACCTTATGGAAGGGATCCTCTCCTGTTCACTTGCCTCTTCGAGGGGGCATCCTCCTATTGAGCTACTGCTCCAAATACAATATTTCTTTTCATATCTCATTACATTGCTTGAATCCCTTTATATAGTGCTACCATCACCTAAGAAAATTCTAGAGGACGAATCTTGTAGAAGTAGAACCTTCTAAGAAGTCCTCTTACATTTATTATATCTAATTACCCATTTATTATATGTAACTACCATAGTGGGTCTTATTTAATAATATAGTGGACCTAGTCCACCTTACATTGAATGACCTCCACTATTATCACTATGGGCCCTCTGGCCTCCCCCACTACTTGTCTAGCTACCTTACAATGAAAGACTAACCACAGTGCAAAAGAATAATGCAAGTAAGGTTTGGAACTGAGGTAGAAAATATTGCACATAAGTATACATGAGAGAATGACCCAACAAGTCATTTTGAGTAGTGTAGAACTTTATGGAGTTATGTACCGGAAACATAATTGATATATAGATTTATACATACCCTAGACATAATTATGAAGAACTGGTACCTGGAATTGGAAATGCGCAGAGAGACAACAAGATGGGAAGAGTTGGCTCAAAGGTTCACAATCACATTTACATTTGAACATGAATCTCCATCAATAGATGCAGTGCTATAGGATATTCGAACTAAGATATTCTTAGAAGAAGGGTCAATGTATTCAAAGTAAGAAGGTGGTACCAGTATGCAGTGCGCACATAGCTACTGTGACCATCCATGATTTACTGGAGTGCTAGAATGTGGATTAGGAAGACCATTATGAATAAGATCCCAGAAACATACACATAACTAAAAAACAAGGAGAATGCATAGTATAAGGGACATATATTGAATTTGTCACATACACCTAGCCAATAAAGAAATGAAAGGTAAACATTGGGACAATAGAGAATCAAAAGTTTGCACAGATAGGGGATTATTGGAGTGATGAGACAATAGAGAAGATTGCAGACTTGTTGTGTGAATATCAAGACCTATTCCCAATGAAATTTTTAGAGATGAAGGGGTTAGCAAGGGAATTAGGTGAGATGAAGATTCCCTTAAAACCAGGGGCTAAGCCAGTACGAAATATACCATACTAATTAAATAAGAAATACAAGGAAAAGGTGAAAACCGAAATAGATAGAATGTTGGATGCAGGAATCATTGAATCGGTAGAAGAATTTGAGTGGATCATTCCAATCATAGTATAAGACAAGAAGAAAGGAGGAATTGGAATCTGCGTGGATCTGAGGAAGTTGAATGATTCATGTTTAAATGACCCATTCCCAACAACATTCACAGATGAGGTACTAGATAATGTAGGAGAAAAATAAACTTATTCTTTTAGAGATGGATTCTCGAGGTACCATCAGATAAAAATTGCACAGGAGGACCGACAAAAGACAATTTTCATGATAGAGTGGGGGAGATATCAGTATACAGTAATTGACTTTGGCCTGAAGAATCCCCCCATGTTTTTTTCCAGAGTTGTGGTTGTAGCATTCAAGGAGTTTATTCATAAGTTCCCTGAAGTGTACTTGGATGACCATACTATGTTTAGTCTACTGAAGGATCACATATAAGTATTTAGAATAATGTTGGATAGGTGTAGATAGTGTCGGAGTTCACTGAACTTGAAGAAGTGTATTTTTTTCACATCGTTTGGAATTCTGTTGGGACATGTGGTTTGCAAGTAGGGATTACTAGTATATCCAACCAATATTGTAGTAATTTTGTATTTAGAACCCCCTACATCAGTCATACAACTGAGGGAAACTCTAGGTCATACATGTTATTATAGGAAATTTATCAAAGGATATGCACAAATCACAACACCAATGGAAAAGTTGTTGAAGAAGGAAGCAAAGTTTCAATGGAACAAGGATTGTTAGAAGGGTTTGAACACTTTAAAGAAAAAACTAGTGACTTCACTGACTCTAATGTTTCCATATTGGAACAAGGAGTTCCATGTACATGTAGATGCATCGTCCATAGCTTTGGGTGCAATACTATCCCAACCAGGAGAGGGAGACATAGATCACCCAATTGCTTTTACAAGAAGGAAACTGTCCATAGCATAGAAGAATTATACTACAATGGAATTAGAAGGATTGGAAATGGTTTATGCACTTTAAAATTTCAGAAATTATTTATTGTGGTCTCACTTTAAGATGTATACAAATCATTCTACATGAAAAATACTTATCAAACAAGCTAGTGTTGGGGGGGAGAATATGCAGATGGATACCACTATTTAAGGAATATTATTTTGAGGTTGTAGTGAAACCAGGGTAGTTGAATGCAGGACCAGATCATCTATTGAACATATTATCAGTAGAAGACGTAGTAAATTTAGATGACAACTTCCTAGATGCACATATGTTTGCATTTAATATGGTGGATGATTACTTCTCGGAAATCGTGCGGTTTCTAACTATATGTATGGATCCATCAGACATGATGGTTGGGTAGAAGAAACAACTAGTAGTGGAAGCAACATATTATCAATTAATTGCAGGGAATTTATATAAGTTGGGTGCAAATGGAATATTGAGACGATGTGTGTTGGAACACGAAAGGCCGATGATACTTGAAGAAGTGCATGATGGGATTGTAGGAGGACATTATGCAGGGATAGAAATTGAATGAAATATTTTGTGCACAGGACTTTGCTGGCCTACGCTTCACAAAGATGTTATGGAATACTATTAGTCATGTGATGTATGTCAAAGAGAAGGAAAACCATCCAAGAGGGATGAAATTCCTTTATATCCAGAAGTTACGTTGCAAGAATTTGGGAACTGGGACATAGAATTTTTGGTGCCAATCAACCCACAAGTAAGAATATCAAGGGCCAGGTACATCATCACTATGACATAGTATTTGAAAGAATGGGAAGAAGCAACCCTAGTTACTGACTACACCGTGGGGACTGCTACACAATTTTTTTTTGAGAATATATTCACACGATTTGGATGTCTAGGAATATTACTCAATGATCAAGGAACGTACTTTCTAAATAATACAATTGTAACATTGACTGAGGAGTTTCAAATTCATCATCAGAAGAGTACACTATATCATCCTCAGGCAAATGGAACAGTCAAATATTTCAATAAAATCCCAGAGAATGCTAAATTAACCAAGATCTACAATGTAGGGAGAGATTATTGGGACTTAAGAGTTACTATAGTATTATGGGCCTACAGGACAACAAGAAAAAAGTTCATAGGATAGAAATCTTTCAGGTTGGTATATGGGCAGGAAGCTATGATGAAACTGGAGTTTATTCTACCTATCCTAATTCACACTGCGATAATCATTTATATTTCATACTCTGGTAAAGTAGAGGAGAGACTATAAAAGTTTATACAACTTGAGAAAGATCAATTTGTCATAGTTTTCCATGAGCAAGTTCAGAAGGAAAGAGAGAAGGAATGGCATGATAGAAACATTAAATAGAAAATGTTCCTAGAGGGATATCTTGTATTACTCTATGAAAACTAGTTCATGTAGCATCAAGGAAAACTCATAATGCACTGGTTAGGACCCTATGTGATTTAGCATGTAACAAAGACATGTGTTTCACAGTTTGAAACCATGAATGGAGAAGTCCTTGGAGGAATGGTGAATGGAAGTCATCTAAAACTCTATGGAGATGATTGACATTTTGCGTAGTAATTTGGGTTGCACTAGAACACATGTATCATAGTAATTGTACTATAGTAGGAAGATAAAACCACAAAAAAACATGTAAAAGGTAGAAAAGGGAAAAAAACAAAAACAAATAAAAAGTAGATATAGAAAAATAAAAAGGTTACACAATACTAAGGTATAAGAACTTCTGCAAAAGGCATGACTATCACGCATCATGATGGAACTGTGCTAATTCAGAAAATAAAGAATAGAGGAAAAATATTGTGAAGCAAACTGATGAAAAAGCAACAAGAGTTGCACATTTTAGCATTGACAAGAACATTGGAAGCATTAAAGCATGGAAATGATGGAGATAAAATGTTAATGACAGGTCATAAAGACATCGTATAATATTAAATGGTAAAATCTGTCATAAATCATGACATATTGGAAGTACGAGGGAAAAATCACATGAAGGAATTGGTAATAAAGATGAATTTATTTAACCACTCATCAACCCCATTGGTAGATTGGACAAGTTTGTTAAGGCATGAAGATAAATGCACAGTTTTCAAGGAGGCACAAAAATAGTCGAAGGTTGTTAAGCGTAAATCATTGTGACTAAGAGTGCATCTGAGAGAGAATAGACCAAAGCAATCCAAAGTGAATTTGAGTGAATTAGAGTCGAACCATAGCTACCAGAGAATAGCCAAAGAGATAATAAACAAACCTATCACACAATACAATGGCCCCATCAAAATTTGGAGCGCATCAGTAACGGCATGAAATAAATCAAAATGACCAACAGATGCACTGTAGTTTGAGGAAGTTCCTATAGCTTAGGCTTCATCTTCACAAAAAATATTCCACAGGGATTATATTCCACAAAGGAAAGATGACATGCCTCACATAAAAGTACGAGTCAATGGGAAATGCCCACTGAAAAAAAAAACTAGTCCCACCTGGTGTGAGTATGTAAGGAGATATGCTTGGAAAAGTAGGCACTCTCAAGTTCGAGTACCAAGACATCACAAGCAAAAACAAAATTCTTGAGTTGGCCAGGGAGAAGTATTTGTGAACTAGGAGCGTATCGGGCACACGATTGATACTACTAGAAACACAAAGGTGGGAAACATGGCTCGAGAATTCGGGCATAATGAACCTGTTAGAGGTTCCACACTTTGGATATAGTCTAGAAATCAATACCACCATGAAGTTACTCCTTAGTTGCATCCATAAAGGGACGTTGTGGCTTGACCCACCAGTGTCAATTGAAACTGCACTGATTGCGCAGATCACAGGGCTTACCAAAGCAGGAGAGAATCCAACCCTTTTTTTTAACAATAGAGGTGAGATATCCCTCTCAGAATCATTGAAGGAGAAATTCCACACTTTTAGAGTGAAAAGGGGATTAGATTTCGTAAAGATAAATGAAAGTGGTGTTTGGTTTGCAACGCATGTGCTGGCCTACAAATTGATGAAAAAATGCAAAAAGGATGAAGTATCGACTGCAGTGATCACAACCACAAATAATTTTTTAGAGGGGGTCTAAATGAACTGGACCACTTTCTTGGTGAACCAATTTTTTGCAATATTGTATCAAGACTCGAGAGATGGGAACATAATTTCACAATGAATGGATTTTGATTTTGATAGCAATGATAAGGTGGCAAGAAATAGTCTAATATCAACGCATGGGGACATTCGACACAAGTAATATGGATGGAAGATATGCCAACTTATGGAATACTACGCACAAAAAGAGGAAATAGGGAAATCATGTCACATTTTTTGCATACTTTGAAACTATCAAGTATCTAGTTGAACATACACCATGCATTTTCTCCTAGATAGTGGAAACATATAAGGATATCAAACATTTCAAAGTAGGCATGCACCACATGTACGTGCAAGAAAACAAGGAACCTGCATGCCAGTGTGATCCAAGTGGATCTCCATGGCCACCCAAAGTTTCCACTAAATCAACACTTCAATCATATGGTTTTGATAAACCATGATATAATTTCACCCTTTTGATGGGGAACAGAATGTAATACCATCTTCATTTGTTAATTGTAGACATAATATAATGATCCTATGTAGATTCCTAAAGCATAGTGTTAATGCACATGATCCCATTAGAACTCCACAATTCAGTGCGCTTAGGTTAGAGTAGTACTGGGATGGGTAACTGCCCGAGAATTCCAAATGTCTCACATGCTTATGGAAGTTTATAAACTTATATTAATTTATCCCACATGCATCATGGGAATTATTCTCCTCTCACTCTCTCATATATAATTGAGGTTAAGGAGGCCATTTAATCATGCAATGGAGTGTGATGTAAATCTTATTGCGAATGAAGCGTAACCAACATTTCTTTATTTTTAGAGATAAGTTACCCCATTCTGCCAGTTTGTATTCTACAATGTTTTTCTCTCTTATTCATCAATATAAGTTGGGTTTCATTATATTTATATGTTCTCTTCTATATTTTTGTTTTTGTCTCGTTTCGTTCTCAGCATAATCTGAGTCAGTGGTATCAGAGCAATATTCTTCTTTTCATTTCTCTGAGCATGTCCCCGACAAGGTCAAGCTATAGAGAGTTGGATCTCAAGCTAGTTTCTCTTAAGGAAAACTACTCTTCCCAACACAAGAGACCTCCCATGGAGGAAAAAAAGAGATATGACAAAGCGAGAGATCCTTTCAAGACGTTTCTATAGGAATCCCTCATGTGACAGAGGAATGAGATGATGGAAAACTTATCTCAGATCCTTCAAAGACTACTAATGGTGGTGTTCGAGGCATCTTCGACAAGATTCCATTTCTCAAGTACGACACCCTTCAAGGTATAATTCAATTTTGATATCCCCTTATTGGAAAACCAAATAGATGTATATTCTCTAGAAAAATGGTTTAATATGCTAGAAGGTTATTACTCCATCCAAAAATTTTCCGACAATGAAAAGATCACCTTTGTGCTCCTTAAATCCCTTCCCCTTGTCAGATCTTGGTGGGAAGGTTAATGGGAGAGGTACACCACAGACGAATCTACACCATTTAGGAGAGAACCCACTTGGGAAACCTTTGTATATTCCCTAAAGGAGGAGTTCTAGCTTATTAGAAACTATGATGATTAGTACATGATATGGAAGACTCTACATTAGAAAAGGGATCAAATGGTTCCAGAGTACACTAAAATATTTCATATGTTGCGCTTAAATATGGGTATCAAAGACTCTGAGCGCGACCGTTTTTTGAAGTATCAGAGTGGTATTGACTTGTACATCCAAATAGAGATGAATTTCTTGGAAATATCCTCACTCGGAGTTCCTTGTTGATATGCAGTTAAAATAGAGAAGAAATTCAAGAAGCAAATTAAGTGGGAGTTCCGGTTTGAAAATATGCCAAAACAACATCATATCAAAGGAAATGCTAAATCAAAGAACAAAATATAGAGAAAGGAACGTCAACCTCAAGAGAGCCAGTCCAAGACACATGAAAATAATGGTAACAGGGAGTGTAATAAAGACACCGAAAAGTGGTGTGAGTTCCACAACAACCCTTGGCATGACACCGATGAATGTCACTCGAAATAGTCATTGGTGGTTGAGCTCAAAGAAAAATAATAAAAAACTTACTCTGATTCAAAGAACAATAAATGGAAATACATCATCGATGTAGAACCCACCTACCATAAAAACCACAACAATACAACAAGAATAACGAGAGGAGCTTGAGGAAGGGGAGCACCTCTTCCACTCACAAATGTGGATAAAGGGGACCCCATTAAATTTAATTATTGACAGAAAGAGTCAAAACAATCTGATCTCAGCTGAGGTTGTCAAGAGATTGAATTTTCCAATGATGCCACACCTCCAACCATACACCATCAGATGGTTGAGCCAGGGATGAAACATTTGTGTCAGTGAACAATGTTTCTTGTCCTATGGCATCAATCCATTCAAGGATGAGCTAGTGTGTAATGTTTCCCCACTTGAAGTATGTGATGTTATTTTAGGAAAACCATATATGCGGAAACATCACGCTATCTATGAGTCTCGACCTTGTAGTTTCATTGTTAGTCTGGAAGGTCATGTCTATAGGGTACCAGAGGTATCTCCATATACTTCCACTTCATTGATCTCGAAAAAAAAATGTTGCAAAGTAATCTCTCAGACCACAAAGTTTTCCCTCTTCAAAATCCAGTCAAAAGGTGAACTGAAGGTCACTATGACCACTACAACCTCATCCCAAGATGTTTCTATCCAAAAAAATCAGATCAATAATATTGTAGAGGACCACAAAGAGAATGATATTATTCCATATGTTCAACATAATTTTATTGGTCACGACCATTTTCAGGAGTGCTTGGGGTTCCAACCAATAGCCCCCAATATTGATATAACTCTTCTTGTTGCGTCTTGATCGATAGAGTCCTCCCATGCTCAGACCAAGGAAGATAATGTAGCCATATTTATTGAATGTATCCAACACCTCCAACAAGTTCATGACATCCTTCCATAGGAAAAGTACAAGCAGGACATCTACTTCAGAAAGGTAAGAGACTCACCAAGGTTCATATTCAACAGAATTTTCTCCATCTCCCGAGGTAACTTGACGTAATGGGGACCATTTCTTCTTAAAGGGGGAGGAATGCTCCAGGTGGATCTCGGTGGACACCCACCTTTTCCACTAAATCAACATTTCGAGCATATGGTTTTGATAAACCATGATATTCTCCCTTTAGATGGGGAATGGAATGTAATACCATCTTCATTTGTTAATTATAGACATCATGTAATGATCTTATGTAAATTACTACAACATAGCATTAATGCACCTGATCCCATTAGAACTCCCCAATTAAGAACACTCATGCAAGAGTAGTACTAGGATGGGTGACCACCCGAGAAGTCCTAGTGTTTTACATGCTTATGGAATTTTATAAACTTAGATTAATTTATCCCACATGCATCATGGGAATTTTTCTCCTCTCACTCTATCATATATAATTGAGGTGAAGGAGTCCCTTTAAGCATGCAATGGAGTTTGATGTAAATCTTGTTGTGAATGAAGCATAGCCAAAATATCTTTCTTTCAAGAGATAAGCTACCCCATTCTGTCAATTTTTATTCTACAATGTTTTTCTCTCTTATTCATTAATAGAAGTTAGGTTTCACTGTATTTATATTTTCTCTTCTATATATATATATATATATTGTCTCATTTCGTCTCAGCATAATCCAGATCACAATGGCTTCCAACTAGCTATAGGTTGACAACATAGGATGTATGTTTGATTGTGAATGATTGGGAAGATGGGTAGAAAATCCCAACAGAGAAAACGAGGCACCCACAAGATGAAGAAGAATAGGATAATAATGGTGAAGAACTAGAAGAGAGCCAAGGGAATGATCAGAATGATGGTGCAGGATATGGGCCCAGGCCATCAACAATAGAGGAATAATAGATAGTCCCCACAGTAAGAATTAAATGCAAAGAGAAGGGGAAGGATCCAACAGGAGGGGTGTGCAAGAATAATAAATTGAACAAAATACCCCCAATATACAACTTAACCAATGATGATATGGATCACATAGGCTACCAAGTATGAGATGTTGCAGAGGAAGTCATGGAGGAACCGACGAGGAAACAAGAAGAGTAGCACCAGAAGTTGCAGGAGAAGTTGATAATAGTACAAAATCTCTTGGAAGCATCCAACATAAAAAAAGAGAATAGGTTATAGCAGGAACACCCATGATTCTAGTGGAAGAAGCAGAGACTACGCATCTATCCTTAACCAATATAGAAGTTGGACATATAAAACTACAAATTGAGGAAGACATCATTGAGTTCCTGATGGAAGAATTAAAGGAACAAATGAAGGGGATCATCTATCTAAAACTTTTGGTGTCACGACTACCGACACACATACTACAAAGCCTACAAATGGGTATGATGCACAATATTAGGATCTTAGGATATGAAGCATACCAAGAACTAAATAAAGTACATGATGAAAGGGCCCAGTTACAAAAACAATATGAAACTATTCTCCAACAAAAGAGCACAGTGGAAGGGAAAGTTTTAGAAGTAAATAAGAAAAAGAATGAGGCCGAGGAAAGGGCCAGGAAAGCCCAAAAGGAAAAGTATGAATCCAAGAGAATGGCATAAAATACATAAGAGGTCATTCATAAATTATACAAGGAAATGATAAAGGTCCTGATAATAGTTGAAGCTACTATGGAAGAGAAGGCATTGAATATTGGATAATTCATCAAGGGATTCCAAAAGAATATTGAGGACCTACAACTTCAAAGTACACCAGGCACAATGCTATAAGTCTGAGAAGGAAGAGAAAGGATGGTGATGACAACATTCACCAACATAAAGAATATATAAGAAGAGTTTACAAAACTCTATGAGGAGACGACAAAAATCTAGACAAACTTAGCGGAATATCCAGAGATGAAGGTTGTGGAGACCAAATTAAGAGAAGCACAGGAAAAGGCCCAACAAGATTCAGAGACAATCAAGACACTTCAACCAACTGAACGTATGACAACGATTTTGTCATAGTGATAGTCATATATGAAAGTGAAAATGATAATGGATTAGCAAAATATCCTTCAACATAATTTAGGACCACTATAGGAAGAAGAAGTAATTATGATCGATGAATTGGCCACTACACAGGGAAAGGTGAATTAAGAATTCCATGAATAAAAAGAAATCCTTACATCCTTGACTACGTAGGGGGTCGAAGAGATTGTGGAAACAGAGAAATAAATAATAAAATAAGTTGCGAAAACCATGCAATCCTCCAAGAAGTTCATCTAAGAGAGGAGAGGCATGCAACATGCCTAAGTGGCTGGGGAAGAGTCATAGGTGAGTGTTGGGGGCCTATTGGACAGACAATTTTGGGATACAATTTTGATAAAAAATCTAAGTATTGAAGAAGTGCACATAATAGGTGCGTAGAAGAAGAAGGAAAATTCAGTAATGCATAGTTGAGGTGCATCCAGAAGTACAACACACAATAAGCGAATAATAAAGCATATAGACGAATAAATAATAGAATAAAGAAGGATAAGAAAGTGGGTGAAGAGGAAGGATAACAACTTGACATGCTAAAGATAGAAGGACATGAAAAAGATGGAAGAACAACAATGAGAGTGGAAAAGAAACATGAAGACAAAAAAACAGGTCAAAGAAACCTAAACAACCAGTTAACTGAAGTAGTCATGAATTGTAATAGGGTTTTGGGATGAAAAAAGTAGAGTTATAAGCCCTAGAATGTATGTATAAATATGTAATGGGTCAGGAGAATAGGGGTCCCTCAATTTGGGTTCTCAACTAGTTTATTCTACAAAAGAGAGGAATCCATGTATGAATGCTGAGGAGATGATGCAGAGAGAGATAGAGAGAGGATTTCATTGCAGAGAAACTAGGATAGGAGGAAGGAAAGATAACCATGATGTATATTTGTAAGCATAGTGTGAAATCCTAAAGAAAATAACTAACACATAATAAATAAGCTAGTAATTGTGGGCGTATTCCATAGTTGGGTGAACCACGTTAACTCTTGTGTCAAATGTATTTTATATAATTGTCCATGGATTCGATCTAGATGCATATTAGATTAGATTTATCTTATGTATAATCGTTGCATGACTGTTACAATAATGGGTATGTAGTAATCTGGAATATAATGGTAGTATGAATCTAAAATCACTAAGTATCTAATAAAGAACAAAGAAAAAACAATGCACACATAACCAATAAGTAAGAATAAATAGAATGGTCACCTCCCATTCCCTCACTACTGTATAAGCTTGGTTCTTGCTGTCCCAATAGATACCTTGGGTGAGATTTCATTTGTACATGAAGGTGATTCCAAAAGGGTCGATGTTTGGTGGGTTTTGTTGGTCAAAGATAACTCAAACCTAGGGACTTACAACCAACACTTATGCACTTTAGGGACATGTTTCTTAGGGTGTATGATTGACAGGACTGCTTGAATTGCAACATGCACTTTCTTATAGAACTCTTCAATTTGTTTCAAGTTCTATAAATTTCTTAATATACTAAGAAAATTGGGATTGAAACTTTGGAATTTCAATATGAATATTCACCAGACGATTAAAATAATTTTATTGTGTCATATACACTGAAAGTCCACAAATCCTTCCACCACCAAGCATCCCCTTTTTGGGAAGTTATATAATTCACCAAAAAGAAAGATAAAATTGAATATTTAATCTAATAACTTAATAATTTACTCATCATTCTCTTCATCCACACCGACATTCAAATCATTAAAGCGAGAAATTAATTGTGCCTTTATCTCTTGATGGGTTAGTTTCATTGTTAGGTAATTCTTCTTCACTTTAGAGAGATGTTTCTTACTGTGTTTGATTGACATGTATACTCAAATGGAAAATTAAATAAACTTTGTACCTTAATGGAATTTCTTCCTAGGATGTGGAAGAAATACAATTTTTTATATTCAACGCATAAAAATATAGTCAATTTATGTATTAAAATATTACCAATTGTCAATTTGGATCTTGGTACACATATATGATATATATTGATTTAGAGGAGTCTCCAGTTATGCCTCAAAAACACTTTAGGATATATAATGAAAGCAATAGAGAGACCCTTAGTTCAACATGGAACCCTAGTCATCTAGGGGAAACTAGTCACGTAAGGAAGTCTAGTGAAAAAATGAGATCTAGTCAGTCTAGACGACGATAAAATTCATCTAGATCTAGTTAGGTTGGAGATCAAGGTACATGTATGTTTATATCCACATGTTAAATTGTGAACACATATATGTTGAAATTGATATAACTAATTGAAATTGATAAATTTATTTTGAGATGTGTCATTTAGTAGATCACAAGAAAGAGCATCATGAGAGAGTGCACATCCATCTACAAGGGGTGCTCAATTTTATCCATTGCACCATGGATCATCATGATCTTTTTCTAATCATGATTTTGGGGAAATATTTTATGGGGTAGAGACTCCTATGTTGAGCAATGTACAACAACTGCAATCACATCAACAACATATGGTCGATAAATTTATTTTATTATTTTATGTTTTTATATAACTCACTCATGCATATGAACATGTGTATATATTTGATTGTTCATTGTCCTAAAATCTACAAATATTTCTAAATGTGTACATGATTGGGATTCTATTGGGGACAATCATGAAGCAAAGGGTAAGGGTTAAGGTGAACAAGGGACCGAGTATTTTCAAGAAAATGACCACCTATCCCATAAACATTGTTGTGGAGTTTCCTTAGGAAGGTCAGGTTCAAAAAATGACTATTCAACGTTGCACAAACCACCATGAAAAGTTGAAGCATGATATTGAGAAAATGGATCTCCCAGGAGAGAGAAAACAAATCTTGGAGATACTTTTGCATTCTTTAGAGAACTTCATTGATTTATATAAGAACCTTGGGCCAAAAGATGTGGAAGAAGAGGGAACAAGAAAGTGTTAGCTAGTTTCTTACCATGAAATGGCCCTATGATGGAGGGGCTTGGTGGGTCAACCAACTTGTCAAAAACATTTAACTATTGAAGAAATTACAAGCGTAGTCTTTGCATCAATATCAACACAAGATAGGTTTAGAGTGGAAAATAAGTAGAGTGGGAATGAAAACCAATTGTAAATGCAAGTTATATAACAACCATTAAAACTATAACCCTAACCTGGAAGTAGAACGACCTTTGTGTTAATATTTTCTAAGTTTGTGTTTGGAAAAGGAGACAAGGTCCATAGAGTGAGAGGAAACAGAACCGACTTCTACATTTTTCCTTCAAATTGAGCTTGTGAGAGAGATGGTAGGGTAAACACACATAATGAGGATAAGTTAATAACTCATACAAGTACTGGCATAGTAGTAGTTGGAAGTAATGGTACCAACATAGAGGATCTAAAATGGAGATAATATTGTACTTGTATTTATTATCATACGTGATTTTATGTTATGCTGACATACCTATCATATATTAGAACAACTAGTTACTATTTAACTACAACTCGAAGTTATTCAATGTTAAGTCATATGCACTCAAACTACAATGGAAAAAAAATGTTTGTATAAGTTATTCATGGGTTCAAACCACTGTACCTTTAATAGGGGTGTTAAACTCATTAATATATATTTGTAGCGAAAAATCTCGAAGACTTGGATCGAGGAGCAATGTAGAATGAGTGGGTTAGAATCCCATGAGAGAATATCTTATTTAAGGTTAACAAAAATTGTTCGTATATGAAAAGGGTAGAATTGAGGTTTAAGAGTTTATGTTGGTGTAGATTTTGGAATTCTATATATTATGAAAAAAGCATATAATATATGGGAAATTATATCGTGGGAAAAAATAATTTAATGTATAGATCGATCTTTGGAATTAAAGGGTTTGAGGAAATGGTTGCAGTACATATAATTGAGGTTTAGATGCACTAATTATGGAATTCTTGTTTAAGCACCATAAATATCGTAATGTTAAATATAACATGTTCAATTTAATAAAGAAAAAAAATTAGAATACATGTTGAAACAATGGTTGCTAGATGAGATTGACGAGCAGTGATAGGATGATATTTCATTTTGGATAATCCACTACTTGAACCTTTAACTTGTTATAGGGAAAAAAATATGACATAATTAAAGAGAAGTATTTTTATTAATATAATTTAAAAGAACAAGAGCAACCATAATGATGAATATACTATCTTTGACATGATAATAGACATTATTCTTAAAAAAAAAATATTTGGTGTTTGGTGCAATCACAATGAAACTATCACTTCTCAATTCCTTGCTTCCATAAGAATGTTCATGTGTTTAAAACAGTTCATCAGTTAAAATCCATATTGATTGGATACTTTTATAGGCGATCATTTAGAGAGTTTTGGGTCTAGGAGGAGGACATCACATTTTTGTAGGGAGGCATTACAGATAGGTTTGGGTCCATGAGGAGGAAACCAAATTTTTTTAGGGAGGCATTATGAATATGTTTTGGTCGAGGAGGAGGAGGAAATCACAAAAGAGATTTTTCACATATGTGGTGAGTTTTTGCAATAATGAATTGTGAAATTTTATTTTTCAAGTTTTATTTACAAGTTTCAAATTTTAATGTTCTATTTTCATCATATATATGGGGAAATGAATGAAGATACAAATGTTTTGTCAAAACCAAGTACACCGATTAAATTTATGGTTTATTTATACATATGGTTTATCTCCAAATATGTATAGAATTTAGAGATTACTTATTGAAAAACTATGGTGTTGTTATTACCATAGGTTTTAGTTCTAGTATTTCTATAAATTTTTCAAACAATACATATGGAAATAGATGGTTATTTCCATATATGGAAATATTATGTGCATGTCATTCGTTTTTGTCAAAAACTATGTTACCAAACTTATTAGGGATGAATTATTGAATAAAACATTCTACAAGCAATAGATGATCGCGAAGGAATTTTAACTTTAGACTATGTTGGATAATTTAAAGTTTTTTTTGGTAAATGATTTAAAATTTTGATGTCAATTGGGTTTAGTTAATTTGTTGGCATGTGCACGTGGTAAGGTTCAAGACCCTGGGTTCAGATTAATTTGTTCAACAAAACCCCACAAATATCATCCCTTTTGGCATCACTTGGGAGGAGGTGAAGTCTCACCCGAGGTATCTTTATGGGAACTGAAAGAAACAAGATTATGTAGCGGTAATGGAACGATGGGAGACACACCCTATCGTATCTAAAAGATCCTCTCATGCACTATATCCTAAGTGATCTGACCTCGTTACTTACTTCTTTATGTGTGTCAAGTTATATTCTTATCAATTATCAGTTAAACATAGAATTAACATTACTGTGCATGAATCTCTCTACATAATTATTAAAGAGAAACATTCATCATAGTAAAATAAGAGATCAACTTCATACAAACATGAATTAACATATTACAAACATTAATCACCATTCCTCAACATAATTTGACACAGAGTTATCGTGGCTCACCCCCTCTTGGTTTACGTCCACAAAGATTGCCTTCTTTATTATAGTTAATGTATTTTGGTGCACTATGAGCTACACTATATGTTCAATAAAACTTCCATTGTTTACATTCATGGATTATTTTCATAGAATATTTTCTGATCGCAAACATTACCCTCGAATTCTGCTTCTACACCGCTGGTATTTTTCAAACTTCTCTACTACTTCTCTCTGATATCTCACATCTGAGCCTCACAACTACTTACTCTCTTATTATTTTTTGTTTTTATTTTACCTTAGTTTTCTTTCCATATCATAATGAGTTGGATTCCACTCCCGTTCAGCTCCTGAAAACTCATTCTAAGATGGATACAACTCATGCTCGACTGGTTTTCCCATATTTTATGGGACCTTGTCCCTTCTTGTCTCCCATATTCTTCTCTTTCTTCTCTCTTCCTTATTGGTCTTCATGATCCTACACATTTTCTATGCATGCCACTTCTTCTCTCTATTCTCAATCCAACCTTCTTTTTCAATAGGCCCCCAACACTTACATGTGGCTTGTCCCAAGCTACCTAGGTCTATTGCGTTGTTCTCTTCCATGCTTCAATAACTTTCTGGAGGCTCTCTTTTGATTTTTGTACTGTTGTGGTGACTTTGGCCTCCTTGTTCACAATTTATTCCACTATTTGTTCCATATGGATATTAAGTTTGGCCTTGGTGTCTTTTGCCGCTAATGTTGTGTTGGTTTGCATAGTAGCTAGTTCCTATAGTACTCTGAGTGCCTTGTCCTGTCGTGGTCACAAATCATGTGAAATCTTCTTTTATTCGTATTCTTAGTGTTCCACTACAAGATGTAATTTCATGTTCACCATTAGTGTCATCATCCTTTCGGTTGGTGGGAGGGTATTTGCACATTCTGTGGCTTGAATATCCTTTTCCTGTGCAACCCTTATTTTCTCATCCAACGCTTGTAGCTCCGGGGTTTTTTTCATCTCTATCCGAATACGTGTGCCTTCCTCACATATATTGATACATTCCTATTTTAATCTTTTAATTTGCACCACCACTATTGGTGCCATCCTTTCCATTTGCGCTCTTTCTTCTGGTGGTGTCCATAGTGTCGTGATCCCTTCCAATTCTATGATCTTCTTACAAAGGCCTTGGATAACCTCGTTGATCTTCCCTACTCATTATTTTATCATGGCTTTGACCACCATTGGTACTTCTGGTACCTCTTCATACAACTATTGTATCATTTCTTGAACTTTATGTCCCAATTGCTTGGCTTACTCCTTTTCCTTCCTTATTTCTTTGGCCTTTTCCTCTGCTTCATTATTTTTCTTCTCGACTTTCTCTTCTTTCTAGTTTGCTTCAATATTTACTTCTATGGATTGCTTGGATTTATCTTCTACTTCAATATTCTCCCTCGTAGCTTCATGTGGCTCATTGTATGCTTTGATTTTTTCCTTTTCTGTGAGTTCTACTCATTGTTCTACTGTGCATTTTTCCTGTAGCGTAGTGTTGTATTTTCTCTGTAGTTCCTCTTTCTTTTCTTCCTCCTTTGCTATTTCTGTGTTTGCAATATCTGCACGAAGGAGTAATTCTTGTGTAATCCTTATATAAAAGCTTGTAACCCTTCGATACTCATTTGGGATATGACTTAGTCCTTGTAACATCTCTGGACCATCGAGTGTGGGTAGTCAAACTACCCCTACTGGCATTTTTATCACTCTTCCTGGTGCTATGGCTTGAACCAATCCTATCATTAGTGTGACTTCTATCAGACCTTGTTACACTGCGTCGAGTCCTTGCGTAGGTGTTAATTGGATTGTCTCCAGGATCTTTTGGATGACCCCTATTTATTCTTGTATTACATCATGTTTCTTGGTACATTCCTTGACTACCTCGTCTTTTCATCTGTTTTATGTCCTACTGCATTTAGTGTCCATCCTCTGCTAGAGTACTACTAGTTGATATTGCATCTCCTTGTGGTGTGATTCTTTCTTCTTATCTTCTTTCTCCCATATTTCCTCTACAATATCCAGGGATGATTTTAAGGATGGAAATTTATTTTAAAATGTAGAAACCTTGGCAAATATTACTAATCCTTCACATGCCAACTATAAATGTTTGGCGATATTTTTGTAAAAATGTTCAAATTTCTAAGTATTTTATATAGTTTTTATAACATTTTGGCGATTTTTAAGGTAAAATAATTTTATCCTATAGAATTTGGGCGAATCATTTTTAAAATAGCGAATAGTGTTTTTGGAAAAACCATGGAAAATTAGCCCATGTACGAAATTTAGCCCCTAAAATCATCCATGACAATATCATCCATTTATTCTCCAATTATTTCCATGTCTCCTTCAGTTAATATTTAGAATGGTAGTGGTGGTCTTTGTGCCTTATTTTTCTTGTGCTCTATCTCTTTTTTTGTTTCCTCTATGTCCTTTATTTTTTTACCTGTATGGGGGGTTGATGATGTATCCAATATGGCCCCTATTCATGTTGGTTGATATTGTCCTTTGTGTATCCCCTAACTCTTCATAATTATTGTCGCGCTCCTCCTCTTCGTATAATGGGTCTTCCCTATTTGTTGGGTTCGTTCTCTCCTCCTCCAGGGTTTGTCCTTGGCCATGGGTTCCCTTGTTCATATCCTTGTGACATGTTGTAATTTTTAAGCTCACTTCCTCTATTGTCACCTTGTATCTCATTTGCATCCACAGTTGTGTTGGTTCCTTCGCAGCTTGAAGATACATATGGTGCATGTTGGATCTAAACCACGCGAGGCCTTTGTATGATGCTATTATTTCTGATAGAATGCATGGTGTATTTCTCACTATCCGTGTGATATAGTCTAACTTGGTAAAGAATACGGTATTTATCTCGATTTTTCTCCTTTTCAGCGTTGTGTTCCATAAGTTGGTATACCTGTGAGATAAGGTGTGACTGCCTAATGTGCACATGGACTGGTAATACGCTAGTTCCCAACATCTGACTAGTGAAACCAATATTAACAACCACGCATAATGGAACTCAAAACCCTTTTCCTGGGCCTCTGTGCAATCTTTTGAAAACTATGTCATGAGAAAATTGACCCAAATCATCTGGATCCATTCTACACATTTCTCCATGATGATAATTACTACGGTCGGTACTTTGTCTTTATGACATTTGCGCAGTAGTTTGCATGCCAGTACCTTTGTTTCAAACCTTAAATTTTTATTATTTATGTGTTGGACATCCATTCCCCACTTTTCCTGTACCATGTCGAATTTTTCTTTCATTGCCTCTGACAATGCTCTTTCTCTAGCCTTGGGGAATAATGCACCTGGGTATTCACCTGTTTGGGGTATTCCTATAATTTTCGCAATTAGTGCAGTGTTAATATATACTCAGTGATCAAGCGAGAGTTTACCATTGTTAACACAACTAAGCAATATTTTCACACATGCATTGATTTTTGTACTTCCTCTGAAATGTGGGATTTATAGCACATTTAGTATTCCCTCCCTGTCGAGCCCTGACACCCATTCATGTGGCTCAAGTACAATT